>JBAMJV010006039.1:0-37643 GCA_037951105.1 Echinarachnius parma
CACCATCTAAAATGCACGTGCTTTATTTAATACCAGGATATGTTTAACATACCCATGACATGCACATGGATACAGATTCCGGATATTATTGTTTATATTTCCCATCGAAAGATTGAAATATTCTTCTTTTGAGCGGCTCAATTACAAACCGCATCCTTACAAACAGATGTGGGTTGATATCAAGCTTTCGATTGGCTACCTACTTCCACCTATACAATCTTCTTACCACAGAGCAAAACCAAAACAACCTTCTACGAGGAAAAACGACTCGTCATTATATATACTCCGCAAAAAAAGAAACTGGACACTTATATAACTTGAAATATTTCATATTTATGTACGATAAAGTGTACATTATCATATATCAAATTAAAGGAAATTTAGTCCTCTTAAAGCAGGGTATAAGTTAAATGTGTAATCGTTCATGCATGAAATGCCATGGTCAATTAACAATAGCAAGGTCTGTATTCAAAAATAGCAAAAACAATGGAGAACCACACCATTCGACTGAAATGATATTGAGCGTTTCACTTAAAACAAGATGTGCGGGGCAAGTAAATTATGACATTATTTAACTTTATTGTTATGAACAAACTCTGAAAATACACATTTTTCAATAAAAACAGGGCCAGGTTATGAGAGCATTAACATATACTGGTCTGTCTTTGAGGCATAAAGCTTGTCTGTTTCATGTATCCCCTGTAATTTTAACCATAGATAACAAGAGAAATGACATGTTAAATACTGCCCAACTGTTTGACCAAGGGTGGCATCAGGTCTTTAAGATCTTTGGACTACGGTTGAATTCTTGAAAAGAATTTATACAATTGTTCATGCCGAAATAAGGGCACAAACTGTGGTTTCGACTAATAAACCTTTGCCATGGAATTCCCCATTTTGTTACATTTGGATGAAAATAAAACCTATAACGTTCACAATTTGTCTTCATTTATACTTTTGATTGAGATGAAGATAGAAAAGGTCACATTTGTAATGAAAAATGATGCAATCTCATGAATATAGCGTTTTAGATTATGCTTATCAACATTTATATGGTTGAGTGGATGTTACATTTTTGCTATTTTTGAAAACAGACCTTGCTTTGGTTAATTGACCGTGACAAGTCATGCATGAATGAATTCATCTGGATTTTATGCCAATATTTAAGAGGGTAATTTTATGTTTAATTTGATATACAATATCATATATTTTATCGTAAATGAATATGAAATATTTTGTTCTTATACAAGTGTCCAGTTTCTTTTTTTGCGGAGTATACATTAGATCGAGCATGTACGTTGTGAGACTGGAGCATCGCCGTTTTGTGATTTTTCCTTCTCTCTTTTTTTTTTGAGCCCGTGGGGTCACGAAGTACGAAGCCCCGTTGGGGACATGGATAAAAAAAAAAATTCGCCGACGCTACCTCGTACGTACGACTTATTATCTCGTACGAATTATCTCGTACGTACGACTAACTCGTACGTACGACTTATGATCTTGTACATACGACGTACACAATGCCGCGTAGCAAAGGGGGAAGAGAATTGGTGGGATGGAAGGCGTGCTTAATACAGGTTCTATCAGTGGCGTAGCTACGGAGGGGGGGGGGGGGGCAATCGTTTGGCAAAAAAACACAAAAATGACGACCCCGACATTATACCAAACGTGTCTATATCATTCATTATTATCATGTTTTATTAAATGTGTGAGGATAATGATGTTATCAACGATAATAAAGAAGAAAAGTCGTTCTATATCAGTTTGAAGAATCCTTCCAATATAGCGCCTTATGCAGATTTACAACTTTTTTTGCTATTTTGAACCCCCGTAAGCGAATTTTTGTTCACCTTTTTTTCACTTTCGTCCACGAGCCGCGAAGCAAAAGTTCCCTAATACCGTGCATGGGTGGACACCCACTTCCCATCAAACCCCCCCCCCCCCCTAAATATGCGCTTTCGGTCGCTTCGCCCCCTTTGGGGATCAGTCTTTTCCCCATCTGGTATACCTTTTTCATGTTGTTGTATATCATAAAATGTATCATAAATGTTGTAGAATTTAGTGCAATGTTTTGACTTTTTGTCACTTTGCGAATATTATTTTGTGGGTGCATATCTTATAATATTTTCTTCATGAAACAAAATAACAATTTTTCCAGTTGGTAGAATAATGACGCACCTACGCGCATAGTACAGGGCGTCAAAAATTTCCGTCCTAGGTATATACACCAGATTGCACAGTTTTAATATCAGTTTAAAAATGCAAATTAAAGCTCCCCCCTCTCCCACACCAACCCCCCCCCCCCCCCCCCCCCCCCCGCTCAGTCGCTTTGCTCCCTCGCAAAGTCCCACACTCACCGCTTGCTCAAAGTTGGCAACCATGTGGTGATGCGGATTTTTGACCCCCCCCCCCCCCCAAGAAAAGTTTTTGCTCATTACGCATTTTCTTCGAATTAAGCCTGCCCTGCTTTCATATGATGGGAACTGCCGTTTCTGCGTTCACTCTGTCCTCCGACTACGTAAGTAACACTAATTAAATACACCAGTCACTTGCACTATATATGTATAGAAGAGGAAGAAGAGATGTAGTTCCTACTAGGTATATATCATTTGAAATTTATGTCTCAGGTGTGCACAAAATCGTAAACATTCAAGCCCCAATATGCAAAAGCTTTGTTTTGCTCCCTCGCATCCCCCCCCCCCCTCCTCCCCCCTCCCCCCCCCCCCCCCCCCCACACTTTCGAGAAGCTGTTGACGTCCTATTATGTGTATGCGTGTACGTACTTCGGTCTAATCAGTGGGGTGGGGTAGTATAGTTTTGGTAAGGCTGAACTTTGGTAATCAAAACCTGCACAGTAACAATACTAACTAATATTTATAACCCCACCATGCTCGAAAGGTATACAAAAAGCGCCATTAAAACCCAAGAGGGCGCTCTCTAATAATGCATTAGTTTCAACCATTTTTTTCATACAAAATAATGCATGTGATGTTTTGTTTAAATAATGATTAAATAGAGAGATCATCAACAACTATTTAAAAACCGCTTTTGACAATTTTGGAAAAAGTGTAAGCATTTTTATTTCTTCAAAAAATTATCGTATTTATTTGGGGCCCAAATAAATACGATCGGATATATTTATTGATATTTCAGCCATTTCTGAACCGATTTTGACCAAATAAACCCATTAAAATTGCAGGTTATTTCAAATTCGACACTGAATTTTTCATTACCTCACGAAAAAATTGTGTTGTGCAACTGAACTACCCCTTTAAAATCTAGCTTATCATATTTCCTTCCAAAGCATGCATCAGACTGCATTTTTTCGAGTGAAAAGTTGCAAAAGCTCCCTACCGTGGGAGGGGGGACGCATTCCACTAAATTGTAGAACATGTAGAATGAAACTGGACTATGCGCTGCATTTATGTACATCAATACATGAAACCAGCTGCTTGATTTATGATTTTGTTTGGAAACTAAGAGTAGGTACGAATAGTGTGACGACACTAATAGCGTGCTTCTATAAAAAGCCTTACAAAACCTCCAGAGTCTAAAGTAAAATTATTTTCATATTGGTATCCGTGACTCAGTGGCGTAGCTACGGGGGGCACGGGGGGCACCTGCCCCCCCCCCCCCCCCAATCGTTTGGCCCCCCCAAAAAAAAATGTCGAACCACCCGAAATTAAGCCAAATCTGTCTATATCATTCATTATTATCATTTTGTATTAAATGTATGATGATAATGATGTTATCAATGATAATAAAGAACAACATAACAGTCGTTCCCTAGTAGCAATAGCGCACCTATATCGGTTTGAAGAATCCTTCCAAGTGGGTGGGCCGCGGGCGCGCCTTATGCGAATTGTCAGTCCCGCGCGCGATCGAGGATTCGACGCTCCGTTAATACCGCATTTCAGTAGAGCGCATAGGCCTAACAAACTGCCTAGCGCATGGTAAATCGTCCACCCGGTGCCTCTGCAGGATCCTGCTGCCTCCCGCTTTTATAGATAATTTTGACCGTTTGACGCCTTCATGCATGCTATATGGGCGCATAGCTGCACTATGTAGTCAAAAATGTCTAGGCAAAAACAAACTTCCTTGACTAATGTCTTCAAGCCAAATGCAGCCGTTCCATTTATAATGCATAAGCCTACTGTTGATGATCATGATTGTAAGAGCACCAGTCATCTTCTCCAGAGTCGACATCTGCATCACTTGAGCATAGGCCAACTGAACCTAACCCAATATACCCGTGTCGTGGGTCTAGTCATGCGGTACTTGAAAAATGGGCGACAACAAGCGAAGACGGGGGAGGGGGGACATGCCCCCCCCCCCATACATTTGGAAGTGGAGGTGATTGTCCCTCCCACTTTTTAATATGCATACATTATGTATGTTTTATTCCATAGCTTGAACTATACGAATCAGATAATATTTCTATCTAGGGTATGCACCAAATCGCACAATTTAAAGCCACAAATATGCAAAAGTTATCTATATACAGTGGGAGGGGGACACCCCCTCCCATACCCTCCCCCGCTTGGTCGCGTCGCTCCCTCGCAATGCGCCCCACTTTAGAGAACATTTTGCCCCCCCACCCCCCCCCCCCCCTTCTTGAGAATGATCCTTCTACATTAAGCGCATCATTTACAGATCCACCTAACCAGACAGATCTGAATTCAAATGTACGCCAGAAACAACAGTTCCACCAGGAGATAAACATGGGTTCAACAGCGTGTGTTTAGTGTATCCACGGGCGTAGATCCCGGGGATGGGGATATATCCCCCACTATGCGGGGGTGGCCTGTACAAGTACCAACATCCCCCACTTTTCTCGAAGTTAAATCTTTTAAAATTCTTGCAAAATGCATAATAACAATAATAACGGTAATAATTATAAGGACAATAATAACCATACTTCTAAAGTGATATTTTAATTACCAATTTTAAAAATTTCCTGGCCTAGAATGGTTTCTCACCTTTTTTTGCCGATATTTGCTAAATCCGATAAGTATTTAACTTCAAAGTTACGAAACAAATGCACTGCCAGCGCCGTGCTTGCCTGCCATCGATCTAGCTACGTGCGTTATGGATGCAGCGCATGATCGCATGATAAAGATAATGTACATACTAAATGGTTCGCGAGCTGCGCGATTGACTCGATGTACAAACGTTTACGTACGTAAATATTTGTACATGTACATGCGTAAGCCAGCTGCGCTGACAATCTCGTAAGTGCTGGCAATCTCGTAATACATGTAGCGCTAGAGTTCTCGTTCCTATTCAGGAAAACTATATTTTTGCTCGAAACTAAGGTAATTCTGAATATTTTGTAACTATATTTTCGTAAATATTGTTAAAGAAATATATCAAGATGAGGAGAAAAATGTTGAAAACCATTAAATTCCCGCTTTTTTTGTCGCATGTTTCCTAGCGCACTTTTCTCCCACTTTTGTTTTCAATTTCAATGCTCAAAGTCCGCATGCGGCGTTTATGCGGATGCGGCGATTACGCCGGTAAATACGGTAGTTAGTTTCCTCAAGTGTTATTGTAAGTGTATGATGTTATATTATGTAGTTTTATAATCACTCCTCTCTCAAGCCATTGGCTTTTTTCTGTGATTTACTGACACATTTTACTATGTAAATATTGTATCTCTTATGAGAAATAAATAAATGAATGAATGAATGAATGAATGAATGAATGAATGAATAAATGAATGAATGAATGAATGAATGAATGAATGAATGAATGAATGAATGAATGAATGAATGAATGAAATTTGGAAAACCAAAATCTGTTCAACTCTTCTATTTTGTACTTCTCTTACTATCAAAGGTGCCGTGTCCGGACTACTACCCCCTGGACAACCACCCCCCCGGACGATTACCCCCCGGACAACTACCCCCCTAGGACAATTACCCCCCGGACAACTACCACCCGGACAATTACCCCCCTAGGACAATTACCCCCCAAGACAATTACCCCCCGCGACAACTACCCCCCAAGACAACTACCCCCCAAGACAATTACCCCCCAAGACAATTACCCCCAAGACAATTACACCCCAAGACAATTACCCCCCAAGACAACTACCCCCCCAAGACAACTACCCCCCAAGACAACTACCCCCCGGACAATTACCCCCCGGACAACTACCCCCCGGACAACTACCCCTGGACAATTACCCCCCGGACAACTACCCCCGGACAATTACCCCCCGGACAACTACCCCCCCCCCCCCCCCCAAGACAATTACCCCCCAAGACAATTACCCCCCAAGACAATTACCCCCCAAGACAACTACCCCCAAGACAACTACACCCGGACAATTACCCCCCGGACAACTACCCCCCGGACAATTACCCCCCGGACAACTACCCCCCGGATAACTACCCCCCGGACAACTACCCTCCGGACAACTACCCCCCAAGACAACTACCCCCCGGATGATTACCCCCGGACGATTACCCCAAAGACAATTACCCTCCGGACAACTACCCCCCGGATTATTACCCCCCAATACAATTACCTCCCGGATAATTACCCCCAGGACGATTACCCCCTGGACAATTACCCCCTGGACAATTAAACTCCAAGACAATTAAACATTTTAGTTTATTTTATCTCTTTATATGAAATTATAGCATTATAACACACCCAAATTCATTTTCGGATTAACGAACCCGATTTCATTTTAGGAATAGCGAACCTTCGGAATAATGCAACAAATGTTCGGATTAACGAACCCTATTTCATTTTAGGATTAACGAACCCTCAGGTGTACGAAATTTGCGTGTTCGGAATAACAAACCTTCGGAATAAAGAACCTTCGGAATAACGAAGCGCACCCATTTTGTTACCGCAGTTGTATTTAGCAGTTCAAAATCGTTTTTAGCATTATAATTCATTATTTGATTATTCGGAAACATTTTGTTTGCATTCGATTTAAAACGTATTTCGATTTCGAGTAAATTCGTGATTACGTAAAACAACCCTCCGGGAAATCCGTTGGCGCAATTTTATGTACTTGTCTATAATGTCGATCAGGAGAGAAATAAAACTCGCGTCTATACTTCATTCTGAGTATAACTTGCTACTGAGCTTTATTGAATAAAAACATACATTATGCCACATGGCGGATAAATATAGCTCATTCCTGGTAATCGCGCGAACGCGCGGTATGCGGTTGCGGTTACCGTTAACTAGGTCGTGGGAAACTGGGAATCGAACATGATAATATCAATTTGATTTTGCAAACACAATAAATGCAAATAGCGTGTTTTTTTTAATTGAATGCTAAAAGTGGTAAATCACTTGATCGAAGAGCTAAATCGTATAAACATAATGCAATCTTGAACCAAAATTACAAGCCTTCAGCTCAATTTCGTGAAATTGAATGACACGCTTATTGAAACGAATAAAAAGCTTACGAAATTGACCGGAAAACATATAAAATATGTGATACGCCTAGGTCACAAATGCACCGGATGCCGCACAAAGTTTTTACCTACATTTCGGATTGCGATATCGCAGTATGTCTATATTGGCAGTCCCGTAGCATGGGGGTGCGTTGGGTGCGTACACCCCCCCCCCCCCCCCCCCCCCCACCCCTCCATTCAGAAAGGTCCACTTTGTATCGTTCTCGTTCTCCGGCAGCGATCGGCCCATTTGACATTTGACGACCCCAACTCCCTGCTTACAAAAACTAAAACAGTGGTCTAAATCAGCGACGGCCCCCCTCCCCCCTCCCCTCCCCACCCACCACCCCCACACCCCACCCCCCCCCCCCCCCCCACACACACACACGAAGTTGTCTTGGTCGTTTTTGAATATACGCACCCCCAAAGCCCAAACCCACCACTTTGAAAAATCCAGGCTACCGGCCTGAGCGATCACATATTTTGTCTTGGGGTGGTTGTCTTGGGGGTAATTGTCTTTGGGGGGGAGGGGGGGTAATTGTCTTGGGGGGGATATTCCAGGGGGGTAGTTGTCCGGGGGGTTATCGACCGGGGGTGATTGTCTGGGGGGTAATCGTCCGGGGGGTAATTATCCGGGGGGTAGTTGTCTTGGGGGGTAATATTCCGGGGGGTAGTTGTCCGGGGGGTAATTGTCCGGGGGGTAGTTGTCCGGGGGGTAGTTGTTCGGGGGGTAATTGTCTGGGGGGTAATCGTCTGGGGGGTAATCATCCGGGGGGTAGTTGTCTTGGGGGGTAATATTCCGGGGGGTAGTTGTCCGGGGGGGTAATTGTCCGGGGGTAGTTGTCCGGGGGGTAATTGTCCGGGGGTAGTTGTCCGGGTGGTAATTGTCCGGGGGGTAGTTGTCCGGGGGGTAATTGTCTTGGGGGGTAGTTGTCTTGGGGGGTAGTTGTCTTGGGGGGTAATTGTCTTGGGGGGTAATTGTCTTGGGGTAGTTTTCTTGGGGGGTAATTGTCTTTGGGGGTAATTGTCCTAGGGGGGTAATTGTCCGGGTGGTAGTTGTCCGGGGGGTAATTGTCCTAGGGGGGTAGTTGTCCGGGGGTAATCGTCCGGGGGGTGGTTGTCCAGGGGGTAGTAGTCCTAGAACCCAAAGGTGCACCTGTGAAGTGTTTATTCCACAAAAATTACTTTGAGCTTCCACATGTCTCTTCTACCGTGTTGTTAAGCTTATGGAAAGAGAAGAGTAAAAAGGGTCAGATCTTTTCAAATGCCCCTTTAGTATGAAGATAATCGTGATAATCATTCAGCGCATGAGCGTCTACAGACGGTCATAAACGATAAAAGCGTCATACTGTAGTATACTATTAGTTGCAAATTTTTGTTTTTTTAACCAGGAAATCAGTGTTTTTTTTTCAATAAAACTTTCACACATCGTTTCAGACATATCTTACAATGATTTTGGTATAGGATTGAAGTCTCAATGTCATTTGGGGCAATATCTGACACTTTACAGGTGCACCTTTAATGTGTCTTCCGTGTCTCTTCTATATCCTGCACTGTGCTCCATTGTCTTGTTATTATATTTCTATGTCCCAGTTTACTCACACATACGTTAAAGGGGATCACCACGAAAAGAATAACCCAGTCTTGGTTTTTTTTTATCACGGTATCAGTGTTTGATATTACATATAAGATGTACAACACTTTGCATAGGGTTGTATAATTCATAAACAATACACTGTAATAATCACCAACACTTACGGAACAATCAAGGACTCATGGTTCCATATGCGATATATTGTCTGCGAGTGTGCCAACTCAATACACGCGTACATTTAACGTCCTATACAGTAGCCGTATCCTCATTTGTATGCAGATTGCAGACCCATTAACACTTACGCTAGTATTGGTGATGAGTTTTCAAATTATTCAATTTGTCTGGAAGCCAATTTTTCTGAACTTGTAGGTGGAATGGACTTCCAAAACAATTACCTTTCATGTATAAGAATATTATTTTTGCGTGGTGGTTCCCTTTAAATTAAATTGAGTAATATCAGTGTATAAAAATACAATTGCTTAATAATGTCGAACTTTTTTTTTTTTTTTCCTGTACTCTTCAGGGATTCACAATTCACAAGTTCTGCTTTCTATAGTGGATCCCCATGCACATTTTCATAACAATTAATTATATTTTGTATAAATAAATACTCTTTTGTATTTATTTTGTATTGAATATACAATGATATATATAATAAACAATGTAATATGGATTATACTAATGTTACATTATTATGTATTGTGAATGTATTTTGTAAAAGTGGAAAATAAACTTGAACCGTTGAACTTGAATTTGAACTTGAGGTATAGACGAAAACCAATAGGGTTCTATTGTGCATTTGAAAACGCCGGCAGCTATCGTGAGTGAAATTTTGCACGGGCGAAGCCGCGCAAAGCAATATAAACGACGTTCTGTCGCTTTCATTATTTTAAGGTCTATAACTCCACGAAAATGAGATTTCGAGCCCCATTTTTTCAGGCAAGCTGTTAACTGATATTTGTTTTGATATGAGACAAAAACCTCTACTCGCAAATTTTGAAATTTGGCTTGCAAAAGGCGGACACTCCCTCTAATAACATCAACTATTCTTTTATTCATTGTTATCCGACAACTGATGATCAATTTTTGGACATGAAGAATAGTCATGCACAACAACATAAACATGTTACAAAAGAAACACGCATGCATAAATCTCTCTCTCTCACACACACACACACACACACACACACGCATACATACACACACTCAGTGGCGCTGCCAATAATTTTGTGTACATGTGGGGGGGGGGGGGTGGGGGGGGGGGGGGCTTGACACAGAGATGTATGAATTTCTCATTCGTCCGTAAATATACATACATATAATTCTTCCTCCTGTACGAAACTGACCACAATAATGTTTTAGTTTTGCCCTGAAAAGGACAAGATTCGGTTAGCTACATTTTACAAAAATGATGTATTTATATATGTAGTTTGCCTATCATAAAGATTTTCACAATTGTAATGTCATCTACATCCCCATGTGTAAGGAATATTGCTATTATATAGCAGGGAGCTAGGAGGCACTTTCCCCTACCCTCCCCCAATAATTTGACAAACAATACAATCATAAAGCCAAGGGGGAATCTTTAAAAAAAACAAAGAGATACATAAAGCTCATTGGCATAGGCATACTTTTATATTTCCAGAGGGCTGGGGTCTCTTTCCCCGAATTCAATCTTTCTCATTCTCACATGACAAGCAAAACAAAAAGTTGTTACGATTTTACCCTAACAAAATTGTATTCTTTGTATAACTTTTCCACTAATAATTTAAGACTTGATTTTGCCCAAATATAACATGTCTTAGTCTGAATATGACTTGAGTTTGCCTGAATACGATACGCCACTGCTTTTAGCCAATTTATTGCTGATATACCTTCACATTTCTTAAATTGAAAGCAGTAATTTAAAAATTGCTTGCCCTTTCACGAATTCGAATGACCGAAGAGATGTCTGCGTAAACTACGTGCCAATTTGATTGACCATTGATGAAAGGGTATGCTCTTTGTGCAAATTCACTTGCTCCGGGCTTGATTTGAATAACTATTTACGAATTCGAATGATACTTTGGTACTGCGATCGCAAATCGCACGAATTCGTTTGCTCCTATTATCAATTGGAATGACACAATCGCAAAATTGAGCGGGAAAGCCTATACTACGGCAAAACAAACAGATAACCACGGAAGAATCTAGAAAGACAAAGACCACTCGAGCTAGATTAACTAGTCCACTATCGATAGAGGGCGTCACAGAGAATAATGTGGATTAAGAGACTTATTTTGGGGGAATCAATGATGGGATGGAAAAGAGTTTTTAAATTCTTGACTCGGAAAGTAGGAGGTCTGTTGGTGGTTTTTTGTAATGTTTCATTCGATTTATTGAATTTGTCACTTCCGATTTTTTATAGGGAAATGTTAGAAGTTTGGATTCATATAGTAAATAGTAATTTATGCTCCTTTTTCATAATATGCAGGAAACGTATGAACACTTGTTCTTTTCTTGTGAAAAGGTAAGAATGATTTGGGTAGATTGTGGTAATGAGTTTGATTTAAAAGAATAAAAAACTATAGATTGGAAAGGGGTTCATGCGGGAATGAAGGTTAGTAATGCAGGGAAGACCAATTATTAAATCACGTTATACTGTTGATAAAAAGTATGATATTTGTTAATATAGTAGAACGAAAGATTATCTTCCAACTATTAGAGATATTAAAGATACATTAATGAAAAATAAAGAGGAAGACAGAAAGATAGCTGAACAGAGAGGGACGTTGCGAATCCACTGTAGAAAATGGGACACCCTTTCTGATTATGAGACAGAGACACCAAGTTCTGGGGTTTTTTATTTTATTTTTTTCTTCTCTACCGCCTCCTTTCCTTTTTTTTCCTTTTTTTTTCTTCTTTTATCTTTCCACTTTCTTGTAGGTTTTCTCTCAAACACCATAATGATCAATATTTATTTTATGTTGATAGCATGTAACTATATAGATAAATAGATATAATGGTGTATACATTTTATTAAAATGTGTTCTCTGTAATATAATTATAACTTGAGAGAAAAGAAAACATTACTAAGTAAACCAGTGTTGCATTAAAATGATATTCTCTCAAATGAAATATATTGGGTTTTCTATTTCTATGAAACTAAAAGAGATGATTTTTGAAAACAAAACTTACAGAAGTTATGAATTGTATATATTATGATCAGGATTATCTATTTATGTATTATTTAATTGTAATTGTATGTGGATTGTATACATCAATTATGATTTTCCATATGACTTTGTTGAAAAAGTATGATTTGTATTGCAAATAATTTACATTGTAAATTTGTTGTTTGAGAGAAAAATCAAATATTATTGCAAAACCAAAACAAATCAGAAAAGCATACATAATGCGTATCACAGTCAAAGCTCAATTCTCTATAAATCAAAGTAATGAATAAAAGTAAGTCTTACTACATTTACATTTACATGCATTTATGTAAAGGCCCAGTCCCATACTGACGATTTTCACGGCGAATCGCAACGATTTGACATTCGTCGAGAAAATCGCTTAGGTCGTGTTGCATCGTGTTACATCGTACCGGTTCTTCCCCTAAAACCGTTGCGCATCGCGAGGAAAATCGTGAAAGCGGAGCCAAAATCGCCGTCTTTAACTGTTCAAAACAATCGCCACGCCACGACGATTTTCACCAAAAATTGTTGTATTTACCGTTGCATATTCGTGTCAATTCGTTCCGTTGCGACTCGTATCGCTTCGTTGTGAAGATCGCCGCATTCCGTTTTTGAACTGACCATAGGCGTAAAGACTTACGTAATACCTATTCATCACGAGAGGGGGAGGGGGTGAATGAATAGATCATCCCCCTGTTGAATTGTATTAATGACAGATCTACGCCCATGAAACTGACTCAAACAAGTCCGATTGTTCATATGGTGCACGGCCCTATTGTCCCATAAAAAGAATGAAAGGAAATCGTCGCGACATGACGATAGTTTTGAACAGTCCCAAAACATTCGTTGTGCTAACACGATTCATGGCGTTCTTCGCGATGCGCAACGGTTCGCAGACTCGCGACGACTCAAGCGATTTTCTTCACGAATGATAATTCGTTGCGAGTCGCCGCAAAAATCGCCACTATTGGACCACAACTTTTTTTCTGCCACGATTTTTATACCGCAATGGTTAAAGACAAAAGAAGGACGAGCTGACTCGTCGAACAACGACGAAGAACGAATATTACGGACTTTTCGCAAACCTGAGGACGACGAATAGTAGGGTGGTTAATGGGTCCGTGACTGCATTTTGGGGTACGATTGTTTTACTTGACATACATACTCCTTGGATCAAAAGAAGAAAATTCGTCCAAAGAGACGCTCTGTATCTATGCAAATTAGGCCTAATTTCCATAATTAAATATGATCTCTCAATTATCAATAAAAACACCACTTTTATAGATATCCCATATCCCAAGTACAACAATTGTACCCCAAACTGCAGTGAACACCATATTTGTGGCCCCTACTAGAAGAAATGACGTCATTTAGGCGAGAAATTACGTCACTTACGTTCTCTCTCGTCGTCTGGCCAATCTGAGCACTAGTTCATGCCCGATTTCAGGTTCGTCGGAAAATCCAGTACACCGTCTTCAGAATTACGTAATCAGAGAATTATCAACATGTATGTGTGTGTGTGTGTTTTATACGTGTGTATGTGTATGTGTGGTGGATTATGTAACTGGTGTATGCGTGTGTGCGTTTGTGGCTGTGTGTACGTGTGTGCGCATTTTTGTTTGTGTTTGTTTGAGTGCGAGTGCGTGCGTCTGTGTGGGAGTTTTATTAATGTTGTGTTTGTGTGTATACGCGTGTGTAAGGGTTTGTGTTTGTGTGTGCGCATGTGTGGGGTGTTTGTGTGCATTTGTATTTGTTTGAGTGCGAGTGCGTGCGTGCGGGAGTGGATGTTTGTGCGTGTGTGTATACGTGTGTGTGTGTGTGTTTGTGTGATTGAATGTGTGTATATATGTGTGTGTGTGTCTGTGTTGGATTTTAAGTATTTAAGTGTTCGGTGCTCATGTGTATGTGTGAAAGTGTATGTATGTGCATGAGTGTTGACTAAAAGCGAAAATGGTTGAAAGGCAGCGAACAGGTAGTGAACAGGACGGGTTGACTAGATCCAATAGACCGCTTCTGTGATGTATGCAAATAATATGCGTATGACGTATAGACTCCCCGTTGACAAGCTTAACAATAGTAACTAGGTCCGACAAGCTAAGTATGCCGGTGCTTGACGGACCTAGTTACTATTGTTAAGCTTGCCAACGGGGAGTATTACGTCATACGCATATTATTTGCTTATACAGGGTGGCCCAGAAATAACGGAACGGGGTAATTTCCATTATAAAGAAACATACAGACTAGAGGGGGGGGGGGGGGGGGGTTGTCTGTCACCCGAAAATGTTGAAGTCTTGACAGAGACCCTGTTACTGTTAGTTGTGTCAGCGGTGGGGAAGGGGTGAGTCTTGATTGTTGCCCGAAAGCACTGATAACCGCATACAGTGTACATGAACGGGATTAGGGTTATGATAGTGTTAGTGTTAGGGTTAGGGTTTAGGGTTAGGATTAGGACTTAGGGTTATGGGTAGGGTTAGGTTAAGCCCCACCATGCCCACCGTAAGTGTATACAGTATATAGCAGTGGTGGGGCTAACCTAACCAGGCGCCGTGCGCATGCTGGCGCACACCGCTGATTACAGTTATGGTTGGGCCTAAAACACGAATATCCCTGATTGGGTATATTTCTGACTAGTGATTTGTACCTGTTTGCAGACGAAATGGGATTTTGAGGGCCTGGCAGATCAGCTTCACGCAGCTCAGGCGACTTAGCGGGCTGGTCGGTGCAGTCGATCACGGTGGGGCGGCGTTGGCAATTGCTGGTTGGCGCGTTCTGATTTACCGTTAGCTCGATCTCTATGAAACCAGGGGGAAAATGGATAAATAAAGCACTGTATTGTAGAAATAAAGCATGTATAGTAGAAATGTGTATGCACTGCATTTATGCCTGGTACCGTTATTTGTTCTAAAAAGCTAGCATTCTCCTCACCCTTAAACCCTGTATGCTGTAGTCCCACAATTAAGGCACAAAGGCAGTTGATGGCGAAATGTACATCATCCGGGGTTGAGTAAAACGTATATTTCTGACTAATACAGGCAGCTAGCTAGCTACCCTGATATCAAAAACTGGTAAAAAATTAACGTCTAATTTACGTCGTGTACGTCGTCTTAAAGACGTTGCAAATTTACGTCAAAACGTAAAAATTTTGCACCCGCGTTTAACGTCATATAGACGTCATATTTTGACGTGGTAACGACGTCATAATGAGGTCGTTCAAACGACAAAATTTATAATGGCAAAATTTCTTTTTTAAAGACGTCATAAAGACGTCGTAACAACGACGTCGTCTGTTCGACACAAATTATAATGGCAACAAATAGTCTTTAAAGGGGTAGTTTAGTTTTGGTAGAGAGGGCGCTGCACATCACAATTTTTGTTGTGAGGTAATGAAAAACTGAGTGTCGAATTTCAGAGAACATGCAATTTTAATGGCAGAATAAACTTTATTTGGTCAAAATCGACCCAGAAACGGCTGAAATATCAATAAATATATCTGATCCTATAATTATTTGGGGCCCAAATAATTAGACGATTTTTTCAAAAAATAACAAAAATGCTTGCACTTTTTCAAAAATGTTCAAAAGCGTTTTTTAAATAGTTGTTGATGATCTTTCTATTTAATCATTATTTCAATAAAACATCACATGCATAATTTTGTATGAAAAATGGTTGAAACCAATGCCTTTTTAGAAAGCGCCCTCTTGTGTTATAATGGCTCTTTTTTTTAATGATAACAGGCTTTTTACTTAGTCGTTTGTAATTTTGTATACCTTTCGAGCATGGTAGAGTTATAACTATTTAGTTTATAATGTTACTGTCCAGGTTTGGTTACTAAAGTTCAGTCTTACCAAAACTGCACTACCCCTTTAAAAGACGTCATAATAAAGTCAAAATAAAGTCATCCATACGACGAACGACGTGTTTACCAGTTTATGACGCCTTAAAGACGTTAGTCTGCTATCAGGGAAATAGCCTCGCTATATCAGGTGCCTTGTAGATTTGGGATATAAGCCCCAACGATTTGGAATAGTTTATCACAAGAGATAAGAGAACTTTAATCCATCACTGTATCACACTTAAAGACACACCTTTCCACTTTTGTAATTAACCATTAAGTAAGTTTGCCGTTGCCTTGATAATATTGTTTATGAACTACCAATAAATTATTTAGTTTCATACAAGTATATATTTGTATTATTACGTGTGTACCAAAATGTTCGTACGCTATTCCTTTGATAATCCCAAGTAGCAAGCCGACGTTGGTCCATCCTTGGAAATTCGCTACTCGTTGGACGTTGGAAAAACTTGTTGGAACAACGTGGGATCAATATTGGACACGTGGTCTAAACAAATTACAACTTCATTGTTGGAATCAGATTGGATGCCAACATTGGTCCAACATTAGAAACTCGCAACTCATTGGGCGTTGGACAAACTTGCTGGACCAACGTTGGATCGATAATGGTCCAACGTTATTTGCCAACGTTGGACCAACGTCATTTGGGCATACGCACACATTGCTAATCCAACGTTGGACCAACGTTGCGAGAACAAAATGGCCGACGTTGGTCCAACAATGAACCAACGTTGGCTTGCTACCTGGAATGATTATAATAACATTTATAAAACGGCTCCGGTAAATTCAGTAACATGATTGGCTAATACCAATCACGTGGGGATTGATTACTTTTCACCACCTGCACTACTGTGACGATACCTGTGCAACCATCGTGCCGATAGCAGCGCAACCATCGTGCCGAAGGTGTGCAACCATCGTGCCGACTGGTGCGCAACCCCGTGACGTCACAATGTTTGTTTACATAGCTCTACGAAGACTGAATTAAGGGAATGGATTCTATAACAGGAATAATGACTATATGACAACACAGTTTCCATGAGTTTGTTTCAAAAAGACATTTAATCTCACCACAGGGTGAGCCAACGCATGACTTCACTAGCACAAACATCGAAGTCCCGATCATCCTCCGATACGATCACAAGTCATATTCTAAACGATCATGAACGATCATAAACGATCACAAACGATTACAGACAAACCCCTCGAAGACAAACTTGCGAAAGTGAAAAAAAGATGGAAAATGCTTGGTTTTGTAAATTCTCTGTTCTGTAGTAAATAAATCTTAGCAGTTTCGTACATTATATGGATATGTGGTTTGATGTTGGTAAGTTTTGTAATGGAAATGCATACAATTCTTTGATAATTCTCAGTTTTACGGGAAATTATCGGCAATTCCATATCGACTGCAGTTGATCTGCTGAGCTGCATGCATGAGCTAGAGTCAAATTCAGTGAAGCGAGTGCAGTATAAGTTTATTTCTCTGCGCTACAGCGTATAGCAGAGAAATGATGTTTGTAACAGGCAGGTCGTTAAAGCGACATCTTTGTATGGAAGCCAGTGGAGCGAATCCGTTGATTCGCGCGGGCTTTTTTGAATAGGTTCGGTATGTGGCCGAGGAGGGTGACATAGTCATGTATTGGAAGGGGTAGTCATTCTACGTTTGTCAGTCAGATCGTTAACACATACTTATTGTTGATTATGTCATTAATAATAATGATAATAATGATGATTGTATAGATGTTTTGGTTTTTGAGGGTCGGAATGTTTTATAAAAAGGAAGTACACCAATTTTGTGTGGGTTAGCGTTTGGTTTTCCAGAGTTTTTCTCTTATTAGTTTTTATCTCTGGTTTTTCACCCTATGCTAACCAGGCACGGTATTATCATTATTATCATTATTATCTTCGTTGTATGAGTGTATTATGTTCTTGTATGCACAGGTTATATATGCTTAAGATATAAACGTCTTTGTGTACGTATGATTATGATGTTGGTCATGTGAAATTGGTATTATTTTGTAATAAAATGTCGGTCTCTGTACTGGGCTCGCTGCGCAGGCACACGCTGACAAGCTTTTCCATATAAGATATGGCTCAGTGTTGTTATTCGATGAGGTGTGTTTCTATGTTCGGTGAGAGGTTTTTTGAATGGGATTGATGTCGCTTTTTGTATGCATGGAACAGACAGACAGTGTTGATGAATTTTGTAAACTCTGGGTTACCAATTGTCTGTTTTTAATAATCCAGCAAAATAAACAATTCCGTGGTTGAGTTCGTTTTATAAAACAAATAATACTACTTATTATCGTGCATCATGTAAATTCATCACACTCTCGGGCTATGTTAGCTGTGCCTTAAGCGGTGGTCACAACCCGCCGTACTTGCAAGTGCGTGCCCCGTGCGTGCTGTCTACTTGCAAAAACGTGGGCAAAATTTGGGTATCCGTACGTGGTGAGTACCGACTCAGTACGGATTTGGGAGCACGCAGACACGACGTAGCACTTTTAGTGCACGAGGAACTTTCGCTGCGTTCGCTGCGTTTTCGCTGCGTTCTACAGCCAATGAGCGCACGTGCGTGCTGCGCACGTGATAAATGCGTGGTCCGTGCTTACTCGGCACTTCCCCAGTTCAACTGTCCAATGAGCACGCAGAACTCACGTGGACCGTACCGAGTAAGCACGTGCTCCGCACTTACAACGCACGTTGTGCGCACTGATTTCTGCAGTATAATATGAGCAGAAAAGGTTGTTCGCACTTGCACGCACTTAGTGAGTAAGGACACCGTACGTGAGCAGCACGTGTAAGTACGGCCCCCGTACGATAACGTGGCAACCGCACGGAGACCGTACGTTGTAAGCACGTTGTAAGCACGTACAACGCACTTACCACGTGCGCAACGTACGATGCACGCAACCGCTCACGGCCAGGCGTGGCGTGCGGGCCACGCACTTACACCGTGCGTTGACGGTACTCCCTCCCTGCTCTTGCCACTCCCTCCCCACGTTTTCAGAAAAACGTAGCGGCCGTGGCCTCCCCAAAAAACGTACGGACTAAAAACACGCACGGTGGGTTGTGACCAGGGCTTTAAGCGGTGGTCACAACCCGCCGTACTTGCAAGTGCGTGCCCCGTGCGTGCTGTCTACTTGCAAAAACGTGGGCAAAATTTGGGTATCCGTACGTGGTGAGTACCGACTCAGTACCGACTCAGTACGGATTTGGGAGCACGCAGACACGACGTAGCACTTTTAGTGCACGAGGAACTTTCGCTGCGTTCGCTGCGTTTTCGCTGCGTTCTACAGCCAATGAGCGCACGTGCGTGCTGCGCACGTGATAAGTGCGTGGTCCGTGCTTACTCGGCACTTCCCCCAGTGGACCGTACCGAGTAAGCACGTGCTCCGGACTTACAACGCACGTTGTGCGCACTGATTTCTGCAGTATAATATAAGCAGAAAAGGTTGTTCGCACTTGAACGCACTTAGTGAGTAAGGACACCGTACGTGAGCAGCACGTGTACGTACGGTCTCCGTACGATAACGTGGCAACCGCACGGAGACCGTACGTTGTAAGCACGTTGTAAGCACGTACAACGCACTTACCACGTGCGCAACGTACGATGCACGCAACCGCTCACGGCCAGGCGTGGCGTGCGGGCCACGTACTTACACCGTGCGTGTGACGTGCGTTGCCGGTACTCCCTCCCTGCCTTTGCCACTCCCTCCCTACGTTTTCAGAAAAACGTAGCGGCCGTGGCCTCCCCAAAAAACGTACGGACTAAAAACACGCACGGTGGGTTGTGACCAGGGCCCGTATTCAATTCCGTACTTAAGTACAAAATTTAAGCAATTTACTTAGTATTTGGCTAAAGTAAATTACTTAGCCAAAAATGAGATTCAATTCATCGGCTAAGTATTTTACTAAGTAGAGTATGATTTTGTCTTAGTAAATTACCTAAGTACTTTACTTAAGCAAGGTTGCTATTCAAATCCCTCATTGTGACTTAGTAATTTGCTTAAACTTAGGAAAATCATTAGGACACTTAAGCATATAGCTTAACGCTGGAATTAGTGGAAACGGGTATTTAATATGGTGGTGAAACGACATTAAATGCTCCGAAGTAGAAATGCAACCCCCTCCCCTGAAAGTTATAATTTAAGATGATATAAGCGCATTATCAAAGCAAACTGTGCGCAGTGCGCTTCAATTCAGGCGCATTAAGAGTCGTTGCGCTCATGAAATCAATACGCGCCAAAAGGCTGTGTACAGTGCACTATTAAGAACAAAAATAGTGAATGGCAATCATACAGGGAAAAGAAAAAAATCAAGCTGTTACCGAATATTATCTGCTTGATTTGTTCATCTTTTGTTTACTTGTATAGATGTTGTGGATATAATGTGATCTACTATTGTAGTAATCCATGCCATTTTGGTGGACATATTCTTCAAACATTGCAAGTGATATATCTATGGGACATTAAATAATGGTCACAGCCGGCGGGTAAGTTATTTTTAATACTTCTTTATCATACAAGTATATTCCATGTTTGAACATAGTTTGCTGGTTCGTTGGACTGGAAGCATCATTATGGATCATATTATGTAAAAAATCAATAACTCTCTCCACTTTCGGAGCTTCAAACGATCAAACTTTCACAAGAGCTGGCCTAGATCAATTAGGCCTGCAGATTATGGATCCGACAATCGACATGGCATACCTCATATAAACTCAAGAAAACCATAAGCAAGCAGTGATTTTATTCCTCGACTTTGATGTTTTTCTGCTCATGTTGAAGCTTTGACTGCTCCGCCCTATAATACCGTAATAACGTAACGTTTCAATCAAGATTGCTGTTATGATCATGCAATTCTGTTTTAACACATGAATTCCCATTGACAAGCGTCGCACAAAATTGGTTTGCGATTTTGTTTTAACACGTGATTTCCCATAGACAAGCGTTGCACAAAATGGTTCGCGGATACCATCAGCACTAATTTACAAACCATTGTGACGTCACAAGTATTTTACTTAGATTTTGTCTTATGTAAGTAAAAGTCTAAAATGCGATTTGAATACGAGATAAGTAAAGTTCTTAGCTTAGCAATTTACTTAGTAAATTTCTTACTTATTCTAAGTACGGAATTGAATACCGGCCCAGGGCTTTACGCACTCGGCTCACGCCTCGTGCGCCGCACAGCTAACATAGCCCTCGCGTGCGATGCATTTACACAATGCACTCTAGAACGTGTATTATTTGTATATTATCCCATTTATTAATACAACAATGTAATTTATAACCACTTCATTGACTAATTAAATTAGTAATCATATATCATGTTTATTTAGACCTATTATGTTACGTGTGCAAAGGTTATGTCGTAAAGAATATTGCTACATGCTACTAAGACCCATACTCAATTTACAAAATTAACAATAAATACTCCCATGAAAGCGAATATCATCCGTTTATTATGTGTTTCTTTTTGTTATTCTTGATAATGTTTGCCCCAAAGCCACTGTGAAAGTGTATAAAAAAAACATTATCTTGATTTAATATCTTACCACTATACTTGCAGCTAGTGTAATTATGTTATTTTGTGAATATGGAAAATACTGCTGAAAACTGCTTGTCTACTAAAAAATCGCCAATGTGACTATAAAATACAGCCTAGCTTTCGATCCTAGCAGAATCTTCGTCAGGGCACAAATGACAGTAACTACAGAAAAAACACAGAATATATACCAACATAAACACATGTATGGAAGGGGGGCTGGAAAGAGGAAAGGAGGCGGAGACACAAAACAATGAAAGCAACTGTGGGTGGGTGAGTGTCAGGACTGCTTGACCAATCAGGTAAAAACAGGCATGGGTGGGTCCTTAAGTGGCTGCAGTCAAAGAAAATGTGATGAGAGTGTAAGGCTTAGAGAAGAATAGAGGTAGGGAGGATCAAAGAAATATATCAAGAAATGGAAAGAGACATGTGAACAAAAGACAGTTGATGAGGTGTGGGAGTGCACTGGGGCATTGAGAGGGGAGGAACAATAGAGGGGATTATGAGTGTAGGGGATGGGAGGAGAGGATTAGGACAAAGAAAGTGAAGTGAAGTGTGTTGCAGGATCAGATGAATAGGATAGGCGAGATCAAAGGAGAGAGTGGAAAGGATGAGGACCCAGTAGGTGATGATATGTAGGGAAGCAACATAGACAAATGAATGGGACAGGGAGTATAAAAGAGATAGTGAACAAAAGGAAGCCTAAATAGGTAGGTGATCAGAGGGAAGGTGGAGAGACAAATGAGGGTGGAACAATATGATCAAAATAGAGGTGGAACTATGCATGATGAGAATGTGGATGTATATGAATAAGCCCATGTCTATGGACAGTGTCCCTATAGAGAGAAATTAAATGCAAAAAGTATAACATATTAATCATCTAACATGATTATGTGTATGAATGGTGACAGTGTATATAATGTAATCTCAAAGGAAACTAAAATGAATATATGGGGAAAATAAAATGGGAAATAAGAATATGAATAGTATGTGGAACAAAGTAAAGTATCGATATGGGGGGTGAAAACAAACAAATGGTGGTGCAGACGATAAAGGGGAGATGCAAAGGTTAATCACTGCCTTCTTGGATGTTGAGACCACGGGGATGAATGGTGCAGAGACGTCTTATCCAATACTTCTCTCTGCTGGAGCGGAGTGTGTCCGGGCGGTTACCTAGAGATTCTATTCCCTGTAGAATCATGTCAGAAATGGAGTGATTGGGTAGGTTGAAGTGGTTGCCGACTGGGGCGTCATGTTTGGAGGTGTGGATGGTGGATCTGTGTCCGTAAAAGCGTCTCTTGAGGGTGTTCCTGGTTTCGCCTACGTACTGCATGCCACAGACTCTGCACGTGATGAGATATACAACATTGGTGGTGGTGCATGTGATGTGGCCCTTGGTATGGTGAGAGATGTTGTTGGAGTGGCTGGTGAAGGTTTCATCCTGATGGATATGTACCTGACACACAATGCATCTGTCGGCGGTGCACTTAAAGGTGCCTTGCTGTATGGGAGAGGGGTTGTTATTGGGGGTGGGAAGTTCAGCTCGAACAATGTGGTCCTTGATGTTGCGAGGGCGTCTGTAGGCTAGGATGGGGGCATCAGGGACAGCCTGTTTGAGGCGATCAGAAGTGTGAAGAATGTGGTGATTGTTAGTCAATATGCGACGGAGGGGAGGTAAGTTGGGATGAAAGGTGGTCACTAGGGGTGTGACAACAGTGGTGCTCTGGTTGGGAGTCTTCTTCTTCAGAACCTCGGATCTGGGGAGAGAACGAACTTTGTTAATGGATAGATGAACTGCTTTGGCACTGTGGCCCCTGGCAGTGAGGTGTGTCTTGAGATTTCTGGCATGGAGGGAAAAGTCAGAGTCCTTGGAGCAGATGCGGCGGTATCGAAGGGCTTGGCTGTAAGCAATACCTGTTTTGCAGTGGCGGGGGTGACAGCTAGATGAATGGAGGTACTGGTGGGTGTCTGTGGGCTTGGTGTAGAGACTGGTGGTGATCTGGCTGTTCTCCTTCTTGATGGTGACATCAAGGAAGTGGGTTTCATCTAGGGAGAAGTCAGAAGTGAACTTTATGGTTCTGTGGAAGGAATTCATGTGGTCAATGAATGTGTGTAGGCTCTCTTCATCGCTGGTCCAGATGAAGAAGACATCGTCAATGTAGCGCCACCAAATCCATGGGCGGCAAGGTGCTGAGTCTAACATTTGCTGCTCCAGCTTGGTCATGAAGAGACATGCAAATGAGGGGGCCATGCGGGTACCCATGGCTGTTCCAAATATCTGTAGATAGTGCCTGTCAGAGAATGTGAAGTTGTTTTTGGTTAGTACATGGGACATGAGAGATTTGATGTCAGAGATGGGGGGATTGGTGTGACCACTCTGAGCCAAGGCTTCGCATGAAGCGGTGATACCTTCGTCGAAGGGGATGTTGGTGTACAAAGAGGAAACATCAAAAGTTCCAATGATCGCAGTCTCAGGTATCTGTTCCTTAATGTCCTCGAGTTTCCTAAGAAAGTCAGGGGTGTCATGAATGTATGAAGGTGCTAAGGGGACAAGAGGTGTGATGTGATGATCAACAAAGAGTGAGATGTTCTCTGTGGGTGAACCATTACCGGAAAGGATCGGGCGGCCTGGATTACCTGGTTTGTGAATCTTGGGGAGAAGGTAGAATCTGGCAGGTTTAGCATTAGTGGGAGAAAGAAATTTGAGTGCTTTGATTGAGAGATGCTCACGAGCCTTCATATCGTCTAGAGTCAGTTGGATCTGTTCAGAGAAATCAGAGGTGGGGTCAGAATCAAGTGATGTGTAGTGCGAACGGTTGTCAAGGTGCTTCATGGCTTCATCGATATACTGTTGGCGGTCCATAACAACGACGGCTGAGCCTTTGTCTGCTGGCTTGATGATGATGTCGGTCCTGTTCTTGAGAGAAGTGAGAGCTTTGCGTTCTTCGCGTGGGAGGTTGTCATGTGTGGTGATGGGGGTATCTGAGGAGAGAACTTGTGAGTTGACTGCTTGTACGTAGGTTTCAAGTGCCGGGACTCTATTCTTGGGAGGAACCCAGCTACTTTTCTGTCGGAAAGGTTCAGGGGCAGAAGGGGGTTCATCGACGAAGAACTCCTTGAGACGAATGGTACGGTAGAACCTGGAGGGATCATGGTTGAGTTCGATCTGGTTGACTTCAGGTGGGGTGGGGCAGAACTTGAGACCTTTGGAGAGAAGAGAGGATTCTGCTGGGGAGAGGGGAGAAGATGAGAGGTTAACAACTGTATGAGGTGAAACGTCTGTGTTGTTAGTGCGTTGTATGAATCTGCGGGTCCCTTGGCGTTTCCTGGAGAGATTGCCAATTTTCCGGTTCCGGCGTTGGAGGAGTTCAGATCTATGGGTAGAAAGGCAAGATTCAATTTCATCATTGTATTTGAGCCATTGGGCATCGGTACAGCAAGAGCGTAGATCATTTTCCAGTCTGGTGATGTCAACTGCAAATGAATCAATAGAGAATGCACAATGTTGAGAGAGTATGTTAATCAACTGGACAGATGCTCTAAATAGGGTCTGATTCCAACGTTTCTGCAGCTCGGGTGGGAGTGTGCCGAGAGAGGGGTTGCACTTGAGTAGGAGACCTGTGGGTATGATGCGACTGAGAGAGTAAAATCTGTAGTTATCCTGGTGGAAATGGTAGTTAAGGGCCTTGATCCTTGCTTTCCTGAGTTGATGAAATAAGGATAGATGGTCAGACATGGTGTCAATGTAACAGAACAATGCAGAGAATGATAATGATAAGCCTATGTTATTTTGTCCTCAATTAAGAACGATGTAACAACCATTCTAAACGCATATTTCCTTAAAGGTATGGTGACAAGAAAACTGCCTCAAAATTGTGTTTTACGCTATCTAAGGTAGATTTTCATGAAGATTACTAATAAAAACATATTTTCCACGTGGGAAAACCCGGTAAAATTAAAAAAATCAACTTGAAAATTCACTTTCGGAACCCCCGTAAAAAAACTGAGTCCGGGGGGGGGGGGGGGGGAAAAGACGTCATCTTTGTGACGTCACATGCAGGCAATCGCAGTTTAGCTCGGTCATAGACGTACACGCTGTGTGCAATACTCACGTTGACAGAGAGATATTATTTCCATTTGTTTCAATATTTGCTAACATTTGTTTAAGTTTATATCATGGACGATATGCACTCAGAGGTGTAGCTGCATCCTGATACAATTCATTTTTTAGCAATTCTTAGGCATTTTCAGTTAAGCCTCAATTTATAAGCAAAAACGAGTTTGTTTTTCTAGCAAGTCATAGGCTCTGCATGTAAATCATGCACGTTCCTGCACGTTGCGGTCTGCTTGTGATGTCATGATCCGGGTTGCACGTGCGCACATTCCCGCTCTGCTATAAATAACTTTTTTAGGAGCACGGAACGCCGATGCGAAATAAAGCAAAAAAGTTGCATGAAATTTACCTTTTTTGCCCAACTTAAGGATTTCTTTGAAAAAAAGAGTGTGGTATATCAATAAAGGCACATATTAAAAGCTATAAACCTGAATCAAAGCCGGGATTTCCCCCCTCCTTTAAACATACGTCCCACAGACATACACACACACATACACAGACAAACACTGGCACGCACTTACAACCACACACACTAGAACGCACCCCATCAAACACACTCACATGCACGCAGTGGCCTACCCAGGATTTGTTCAAGGGGGGGGGGGGGGGGGGGGGGGTTACAGCGTCGTCCACAATTTTTCGAGAGGTATGTCGGTGAATAATTTTCGAGGGGGATGTCGGTGAAGAATTTTCGAGGGGGGTGTCGGTGGAGAATTTTCGAGCGGGTGTCTGTGAAGATTTGTCGAGGGGGTGGGGGGTGGGGGTGTTGGTGAGGATTTTTCAAGGGGGGCTGTCGGTGAAGAATTTTCGAGGGGGGGTGTCGGTGAAGAATTTTCAAGGGGAGGGGGTTGTCAGTGAGAATTTTTTTGAGGGCAGGTGTCGGTGAAGAATTTTCGAGGGGGGGGGGGGGTGTTGGTATAGAATTCTGGAGAGGAGTGGGTGTCGGTGAGGATTTTTCGAGGGGGGATGTCGGTCAAAAATGTCAAGGGTGGGGGCTGTCGGTGAAGAATTTTCAAGGTGGTGTCAGTGAAGAATTTTCAAGGGGGGTGTTGGTGAAGAAGGGGGGGGTGTCGGTGAAGATTTTTCGAGGGGGTGTGTCGGACAAGACCGAGATCCATACAAAAAATTCAAGACCACTTGGTTTTCGGGGGGGGGGGGGCAAGACCATTGGTTATGATGGTCGAGACCGCTTAGATTTTGTAAAGGGGAGGGGTGTTCGAACCCCAAAAAAGCCCTTTTTATCAAAGGGGGGAGGTTTCAGACGCTACCTTTTGGTGAAGATCAATTATTAACACATAGTATAATGTCAAGCTCTAACACCATACTGAGTATCTACTGTAAATGTACAACTACTTAATTAAAAACTCGTACATAACACATACAGTACGCATACACATGTTACGTCTAGTACATGTATATATTACACATACCTATTTCAAAAACAAAACACGAATCTGTTCGAACGGATATTGGCAATAATTTATGATATTGCACTTTATTGAACGTTTTTTTAAATCTATTGCACATACTTTTTTTTTGTAATTTTAAAGGATATTTTGCGTATAATAAGACACTATTTCAGACAATTCATTGAAAGAAGGTTTCACTCAATATTGCACATAAATAAGTATTTAATTAATTTGTTTTTTTAATTGTCACAACGTTAACAAAAACATCAACGTATCCAGCACTTGTATTATATTTCGAATTATTTTAGTTTTAGAAATAATTTCTCCGCTTGTTAAAGACTTCTCATTCAACATGTTTAATCAACATATCTAGTACACTTTGAATCATCAAAACAATCAAATGCACATTTTAAAGTATACCCTATGCAAAATAGTCATTATAACATTCAATATTATGCATGCATTGCATGGTGGTATATTTAGAATTCAAAATTCAAAAAATAGTGCACATTTTGCATGGGTGTCCGTCCATGGTCGCGACACAAATTCGACTATCAACTTTTGATATTTTTTTGAGTATATTTAATTCAAAATTGTGGTTGATAATTTGAGATACTGCCTCATATAAAAGTAAACATAGTACGGTAATGTTTGTAATTATTGGTAATAATATTTATTAGATGTGTACTTTTAATAGGCAGTGTAATTATGATAATATAGTACTTAAGTTATTGAAAATATTTCGTTTTACATTAATGAATGAGTTCTTGTACGCTAATGTTTGGACCATACGGTGATTTTAATTGACGCATTATTGATGAAATATTATATTATACTATATGATTTCACATAGGGTGAACAAACACATTTCCTTTGTATTTTACAATTGGACTAATAAATTAAATGAATGAATGAATCATCAGCAAATAATCATAATCATATAATATGGACAAGTATTTATGTTGCGCAATCAATATAGAAATGAAATTAAAAAATAACATAAAATTGATTTAACATACTCGACACATTGCTTATATCATTTATCTATACAATAAACAATAATGAACAAAATGTATATTCTTGAGGTACTCTACACTATATTTCTTGGAATTTGGGGGTAACACTTGCTATATAAGCAAATTACTGACGATGCAACACATACATTTTAAGAAGATTTAAAAGATGGACTACTCTTATACCATAAATATTATTTTATTTACAATATAAATTCAAAATAATATGATGGTCTAACGTGTTAAAAGCCTTACTAAGGTCTAAACAATAATCAAAGCAAGACTTTATTAATATTTATTTCAGACGCTACCTTTTGGTGAAGATCAATTATTAACACGTGGTATAATGTCCACCTCTAACACCATACTGAGTATCTACTGTAAATGTACAACATTGCACTTAATTAAAAGTTCGTACATAACACATACAGTACGCATACACATGTTACGTCTAGTACATGTGTCTATTACACATACCTATTTCAAAAACAAAACACGAATCTGTTCGAACGGATATTAGCAATAATTTATGATATTGCACTTCATTGAACGCTTTTTTAAATCTATTGCGCATACTTTTTTTTTGTAATTGTTAAAACAAAATTTAAAGGATATTTTGCGTATAATAAGACACTATTTCAGATAATTCAGTGAAAGAATGTTTCACTCAATATTGCACATAAATAAGTATTTAATTGATAACTAAAAAATTGTCACAACGTTAACAAAACATCAACGAATCAAACACTTGTATCATATTTCGAATTGTTTTAGTTTTAAAAATAATTTCCCATTTTTTTCAATTTTTACCAAGTCATTGCCTGATAAATCGGACTTATTGCCCGTCATAGTATCGGCACACAACTGAATGTACAATAACAATGGCGCGCGTTTTGCTCGTTGTTTGATGCTATGACGGGCAGTAGGTGCGATTTATCAGACACTGACGTGGTAAAATTTGACAAAAATGGGAACCAGACATGGTGTCACTCACAGCGCCTTAAAACAAAAACTACACGACCAAAATGACTGTTATTGGTTTCGATTTCCATTGGAAAAGACACCCTACATGCCCTATCCGATGGATATATAAATTTTGTTACTGTATTTTTGGGAATTGCCCCGTTCCGTTTTTTGGGGGCCACCCTGTATTATGGAACTGTAGGCTTATTTCAACACCCAAGGATTGAGGAGATGTGCACTTACCAGACAACACAGAACTACAGAACTACCAACATAACTACATTTAGGTACCTTTCAGGAATAATCTAGATCAGGAACTCACATTATAAAAAAGGATACCAACAATTAGTACACGTATCACCATGAAATATGTAATCCTGGTCAATATACTATGTCATAATTTGACATTTGTATATGTGTCATATGATTTAATATTGAACAAATTGAATATATCGATAGAAGCATGTGGCAGGTTCCGGTTTTCAAATTGTTCGTCCGTTATAACGATAGGCCTATGTATAATTGAAGTGCTCATTTTTATAATTATCTAGTGGATAATCATAACTGTATACAACGTCAGTGTAATGAGTAAGCAAATATCACTTCGCATTTTCGCTCATTACTCGGACATATGACATTCATTTACCATGGATTTTTCACCCCAAACAAATCAGTGGAATTATCAGATCACAGATATACACATTTTATCAACAAGTTGCCAATTGTTGCTCGTGTCAACAAAGTTACTAGATTCCTTTAAAAGGCATCTCAAACGCATAAACTTTTCCCAGGCCAGGCTATATCCCCACTTGATTTCATATCCGCATGCTAATTTGTTTCTATTAGTCTAAACATACTTTTATATATTTCACTTTTGTATATATATTTATTTGAAGTTGTATATATATGTAGACAGTTTTTCTTCTGCTAATTGTGATTGTTATTTATGTTTGTACTTGTTATTAATACGACGTTTCGTGTGTTATTTGGATTTATCTAATTTATGTTATATGTATTAATCTAATTGTCATAATTTAAAGGGATAGTTGAGTTTTGGTATAGAGGGCGCTACACAAAATATTTGTTTATGAGATAATGAAAAACTGAGTGTCAAATTCGAAAGAGCACACAATTTTATTGACTGAATAAACTTTATTTGATCAAAATCGGTTCAGAAATGGCTGAAATATCCATAAACCATTTGTAATAATTGTGGGGCCCCACAATTATTCGATAATTTTGAACGTGCCGTAACAAAAAAAATGCTTCCTCTTTTCAAAAATGTGCATAAGAGGTTTTTATCTCTATCTGATCACTATTTCCACAAAAAATCACATGCACAATATTTGATTTAAAGTGGTCGAGACCGATGAGTGTTTAGAGAGCGCCCTCTTGAGTTTTAACGGCTCTGTTTTAATGATAGCAGGCTTTTTACTTAGTCATTTGTAATTTGTATTCCTTTCGAGCATAGTGGAGTAATAACTATTAGTTTGTAATGTAATGGTGCAGGTTTTGGATACTAAAATTCAGTTTGACCAAAACTGTACTCTCTTTACCAAAACTCAACTATCCCTGTAATTGTTTTTATTTGCTCACCTCGGGCACCTTGGTAAAGCAGTACTCGAGACTGAAAGGGCTGTAAAATAATAAAGAAATATACTAAATATGTATGTACAATGTATAAATAAAATACGGACATAGAATTCCAAGTACAGTGGTGTCTATAATTATGTCGATGCAGCTGGAGGGCATCTCCTCAGTTTTCTGTTTCACTTACTTTGTACGTCATTACTAAACTCTCATTTGATTTCTGCTTGTTCTCCTCCCTCTAAACGCCCAATGCCAACACGACCATGGCGACTGACAACAATACATTAAATGGTATAGGCTATAGCAATAATAGATCCCACTGACAACCCTTCATAAGTTTTATTATCTTCCATATCAGATGCCCGTTTCACATGATTTTTCCATAATTCCCACACTCTCCTTTAGACTCTGCTCGTTCTTATCCCTCCTTATTCTAGGTCTCACGAGAAAAAAACAAAAACCCAATGCCAACGCGACTGCCAACAATACATTTAATATTATAGAAATAATAAATCCCACGGAAAACCCTAAATAAATTGTATCATCTTCCATCTCAGGTGGTACATTAATATTGTCAGTAGGAGAAAGTGTGGAAGGTTTCCCGAACGGAGTGAACGCAGGTTCTTGTCGAGTTACGTTAGTCATCGCAAGGTTACCAGTACCATCTAATTCATAATATTCACATGTTACTTGGTCTTGATAATCCAAACAACAATAATAACGGATGTCAATATTTACCATGAATAACTCATCATACAAATCCTTCTTTTGAAACATGTATCCTGTGATAAACTTTCCGAGTGAAGGGTATAAAGCATAGCAAAAGAACACCGCACCCTTTTCTCCAAAAGCGGAGATCCTCACAAATCGCCAATCTTTCACATGTGGGGCAGTGTAGGCAAGGGTACAGAAATGTCCCTGTCCTTGCAAAGTATCATCACTGCTTGCCGACGCAATACCATCTCCACGAATTGATAGAACACGAAGCACGAATGATAACACGGAAAATGCTTGTTCACTACCCCTTTCTGCAACAGTTAATAAATACGTTGCATCGTCAGATTTCAGAACATCGGTGATTGATAGATTGACATATAAAATACTTTCTCTCATTTCGAATGACACTGACATCCGGTCACGCTGATCTGGTGATTTAAGCATGTCCGTATAAAATGTTCCATCTGCATCCCCAACGCCAAAATGTACGTAGAATGGGCGCTTGTTTCGGGCATCCTGTAGAGACCATGTGTACGCACTCAGAGGTTTGGCCAGAGGCAGCGAACAGGTGATTGTGGCATCCTCACCCTCAGTGATGTGATGTGTTTGCCATGAATAGATGACACGACCATACGTCCAAAGAACGATGCTTAGGATTATTTCCCATTGAAAGGCCATGGTGGAAACTGTATTATGGATAGATAATTAAAATCATGTGTAAATTTATGTTATTGATGGAGGAAATTATTGCGTCATATTAGGATTTGTTATGATTTATTGGTAACATTGGTCGTGCAATGACTCACCATGCATGACATGACATATATGTTTTGCAGTCTGAACAACAGACTAACCATGTAGCTGAAAACAGCACATTAATACCAATGTTGTTTATCACCATCTCGCCCAAACCTAAAAACATTAAGTTAAAACTTTATTAACAAGAGGAAGGCACTTTCTGACCTCAGTGGTCCAGCCAGTTAAATTTATGATACCTAATATAATCATATTTTAGTTTCTTACATTACTTAATTTTCCAACAGTGACCAACAGCAAAACGTGCATGTTAGCTTTGCATCACTCTTTCCATGGCTTTCCTCTGGATAACATAATATTCGCTTCTCATCCCCCTCGCCAACATATGAAATATCATCTAATTAAAATTATGCCCCGTCGCAGAAAGAGATACAATAGATTGTAAGTTACAATCAATTGTAAGTCAGATCATGTGACTGAATGCGCAAATCTGATTGGTTGAAATGCGCAAATTGTATTACTTCAAATTAATTGTAACTTTCAATCGATTGTATCTCTCTCTGAAACGGGCCCATGGTTATCGTAATGTTGCGCAGTAAGACTTGTCTACATTCAACACATCAGGGAAAATCCGCCGACCAACATGGCGCGTAAAATTTAATTCATCATCGTCGTCATTGACTTGATTTTCATTCATCAACCGAGCCATTTGGACTTTCTCTCTTCAGTTTCAGTTTCAGTTTCAGTTTAGTTTATTTCATTTCCAAACAAAATTTAAATACATAGTATTGTACAAAAAATACAAGGTTTACATGTGTGAAATAAATTGAAATAGCTGTACAATGAAAACTACAATCATATAATTATGGTAAATAATATATTTGGAAATGGAGGGATCCACTAAAAAGCAATGCTTGTAGATTGTGGACCCCTCGGGTAATAATAAAGCAATTAAAACCATAATTCATAATAAAATCAAATTATACTTTAAAATGTATTTTGTTTGTAATTAACAATAAATTGTACATTTGAGTTGAAAATTGCTTCCAGTAAAGATTACTAAAAACAAATACAGATGTGGGCCGACAGAGACTTCGACGAGCAAAACAAAACAATACGACACAACACAACACAACGTGCATAGCACAAGATAGCACAGGATGCCAAATACATAAGATAAAGAGTGAATGAAAAGATGTGAAAGTAACATGTATAGAGGTAACATGAAGAGAAAGGATGGTTGGATATGGATAGACAGAACTGTTCACGCATACGAGTATAAGTGATATAATAGCGCTCAATACAAAAAAAATCAAAGAATATGGAAGGCAAGTTTTTAGTGAACAATAACACAAGCATATAAATGATGACCTTTTATTGACTAACTAGGAGTTTTATAAGATTGTAATAATAATAATTTAATCCTTTTCTTAAACAAATTAAATGAAGTTGCATTTTTAATATAATCACTGAGAGTATTCCAAAATTTGGGACCAGTATAAATTAATGTATTTTGAGCTAACAACGTTCTTAATAAGGGCAAATGGAATTCTCCCGAATGTCGTGTTGGGTACTTATGAACTAATTGATTTTTTAAAAACATTTCATCAAAAATTGCGGGTAAAGTATTGTTATTATAATTATACATAAACTGACCGAGTTGAAATAAATATAAGTCCTTAATTTTTAATATATTATTATCTAAAAATAGCGAGTCTGTGTGAGAGCGTGGGGCCATATTAAAAATAATACGCAGTGCTTTCTTTTGCAATAATAACAATTTATCTAATAACGTAACGTGGGTGTTACCCCAAGTCAAAATACCATAATTTAAGTATGGTAATATCAAAGATGAATACAACATAAGTAAGGATGCTAAGGGGAGGTGAAATTTTAATCTATTAATAATACCAATATTGCGAGAAATAACTTTACAAATATTATTTATATGAAATTTCCATGAAAGTTGATTATCTACAGTAACCCCTAAAAATTTAATGTTAGAAACATTTTCCAATACAAAATCTTCAAAAGCAATATCTATGGGTAAGGAATGTATAGACTTACTAAAAAGCATATATTTAGTTTTCTGCAAATTTAATGATAATTTATTCGCTCTAATCCACTTTAATACCTTAACTAATTCAACATTGATTGTTTCTGCAAGAGTGTGTGGATTATCGTGAGAAAAAAATAAGTTAGTGTCATCGGCAAAAAGAACAAACGATAAAACATCAGATGACCTACTAAAATCATTAATATATAAAATAAATAAGAGTGGGCCTAAGATGCTTCCTTGTGGGACGCCACAAGATATATTACGTAACTCTGAACTATGATTATTTACAAATACATATTGCTGTCTATTTGAAAGGTAATTCCTGAACCACTCCAAGGCCTTACCACGCACACCGTAATGGGAAAGTTTATAAAGTAAAATATCATGGTTAACTGTGTCGAAGGCCTTGGAGAAATCTAGAAAAATACCCACCATGTGGGAATATTTGTCAATAGCATGTGCTACTTTCTCATTAAAAGATAATAAAGCATGGGTAGTACTATACTTTTCTCTAAAACCAAACTGAAAGTTCGAAAGAATATTTTCATTTTTTTAAAAGGAAACTAATCGAATGCATATAACTTTTTCTAGTATCTTAGAAATAGAAGGTAATAAAGAAATTGGACGATAATTTGTAATGTCTAACTTATCACCCTTTTTGAATAAGGGAATAACTTTAGCTATTTTCATTGTGTCAGGGACTTCACCATTTAACAAGGACAAATTAAAAATATGAACTAATGGATCTACTATGTAAGGAATAATGCCTTTTAAAATACAATTATTTATACCATCGCAACCAGAACTTTTCTTATCATTTAAATTAGAAACAATATCTAATATCTCAAATTTATGTATAGGAGTAAAAAATATTGAATTTGGATTTGCGGGGCCTAAAAAATCAACAAAGTGTTTATCAGTCGGCGGAATATCTCTAGCTAAATTGTCCCCAACAGAAGAAAAGTATTTATTAAAAATATTAGGTTATAACATTAGGATCTTCAACAATCTCATTATCAACATTAATTTTAGTTATGTCACATTTATTTTTTACTATATTCATTGCTTGTTTAATAATTTTCCACGTATTTTGCATATCATGCTTATATAATTCTAAGCGATCCACAAAATATTTTCTCTTTTCCAAACGAATTATTTTAGTCAGAGTATTTTTATACGATGTATATTTTATTTTAGATTGTTCAGTTCCAACTGACTTATATTTATAATAAAGGTTATTCTTTCTATTTATCGATCGCAATACAGACTTGGAAATCCAAGGTAGTCTAGGATTTTTTTTATAATTAGTACCCTTATCTCTTTGGATTGGCATACAAATATCTAATTGACCATTTAAAATTTCACAAAACATATCATATGAACAATTTACTTCATCAATATCATAAACACAAGACCAATCTATATTTTCAAGGCTAGCACCAAGTCGTGCTATATTCTCACAATTAACTTTACGTCTTAATGGACGAGGACCACTTTTGACAGATTGTGATAAAGTATAATACGTCATAATAGGATAATGATCTGTCATATCAGAAAGGACAATGTAAGATTCAGGATGAGGTATAACATTAGAAAAAATATTATCAATTAAAGTAGAAAAGGGGCTTACAACACGAGTTGGCTTAGAAATGAGAGGTAAAAAAGAAGCACTTAAGAGGATCTCAAGAAAATCCTGGGACACATTATTATGATCATGATCTCGTTTCAATAAATTAATATTAAAGTCTCCCATTATAAAGGAGTCCTTATTATTAAATATTTGACAGCGCAATAAATCCGATGAGTGCGTTAAAAAATCTTTCACATTAGAATTTGGTGGTCTATATATAACGCCAATTAATATATTTTTACTATTAGGAATAATTATTTCAATAAAAAGAGATTCTATAAAATCATTACTAAGCGAAATTTCATCTCGAACAATATAATTATATTTTGTATGAACATATAAGGCCACACCACCACCAATTCTATTTTGCCTATTTTTTACCACAAAATCATAATCAGAAAGAGAATATGGTTGATTTAAATCTTGATTTACCCAAGTTTCTGTAAGACCAATTACAGAAAAGGGATTTTCAGTAGGGTTATCCAAAAATAATTTTAAATCATCAAAGTGCTTATTCAAACTTCTTATATTCACATGTAGTAAAGAAAACGTATCATTTTCAAAATCCTTAACAATATCATGAAATTGATGATTAGTTATATATTTAGTAAAATTATAGCTTGCAGGATCATCAAAATTAAAATCAAGTTCTAATTCTTCCGCAGAGGAATTAATATGATTCACAACACTTTCATCAAAATTTGTCAATGAATCATAATTTACTTCATTCACAGTAGACGAGGATCTAAATAAATCAAAAAGGTCATCATCATTGAGTGTATTAAAGGCCATTTGGTCATTCAAAGTCGACATAATATGCTAAGAGCAGGATCTGAAAGTATAAAAGCGAAAGAGTAATACAGATAAGGTAAGTATTGGCGTAAATACTTTGAAATGAAACTAAGAAGATTTACAAAAAATAGTTGAACTTACCTATTTCTCTATGTCAAATGGCAGAACAACGTTCTAGTAGGCATTTGCGACTTTCAGCATCTGACGGATTTCACTACATGCATGCATGTAGGCTACACACGTCGTATATTATACGCAAAAACTGAAAATATTGATCACAATATTGATCGGACATTGCCTAGTAGTATCCAAAATATGTGTCGTGCACGTACATTATACACGTCCATTTTTTATTATAATGAAGTGGTGTGGCACCTGGCAATGCCGCAGCGCATGCGCATGAGATGAGGCACACAACAAAATTAATCTCCAAGGCTACGTTCATATCAGCAGTAGATCACTGTGCGGAGTATACGCCATGGTGGGTTTGTTTGTTCATGCAATATGATAACCCATAATTATCACGCATTGCTACGATATCAAACCATCCATTCAGCTTGCTCTACTTTCATATATTGGGGACTGCAGCACTTGTATACTGCACTTTGCCCAGTACGTGATGCTGTACTACTATAGAAGACGAAGGAGCTGTCCCGGGAGCTGTAGGCTATATAAATATAGGCTATGACGCTGCATTGTGACCCCCGCATGTATATAATTATGTGGATCGTACGTTATCATTGGTGTAAACCAGGGGTGCCTGGGTTCGACCCCTTTGTAATCACACCAACTGCACACAATAAATCTAAATAAAATTACAGATGATTTCAAAATTTGGTTTAAAAAAACATGTTCAAAATTAAGAAACGGTGTGCAAGTCAATGATTGTATATTTCAATGTCATTGTCTTTTCATTCCTCCTTCCACAGGGATTTACAGAGGCTTGCTTCAGACAGGTGTATTTTTTTTTTGTCTGCCAACTTATAAATAGTTGCTTTGGACTAGATTTCAA
>JBAMJV010006040.1:0-23720 GCA_037951105.1 Echinarachnius parma
CGAAATGTCGAAAAAACGTGGTCTCGGCCTCGAAAATGTCGTAAACTTTTAGTCTGGGCTTCGAAAATTGCTACGACTACCCACCCCCCCCCCCCCCCCCCCCCCCCCGACAGCTACTAGAGACACTGTCCATAAATTCTTGGTTATCCCCACCCCTACCTTTGATTATTATTTCTTTTTTTCTTACTTGAATTAGTTATGTGTAATATTATACATTTCTGCAGAGTGAAGGCCTCAATCATTTTAGTCGCAGTGCACGCGACATATGGTACTCCTGATTGGTTAAAAGTAGGGTACGAGCAAGAAGAGAGAAGGAAAAACCAACAGAAAATTTGATGAAAAATATACGGAAAGGGCCGGTCGTGTGCAGTACAATGGCAACATGCGTATTTTTTTTTTCCGTCGTGCAAACGCAGCGGCAGCCCGCTCGCATTCGTATATAAGATTCTACAACCTCGGGTGTTTATGTATTACCCTTCAAAACGCAATATCAAAACACATAACACGAATATACCAATACAATAATATTGAAATAAATGGCAATTTCCAATGTTAAATTGCTAAAATGTCAAGCTCGTTCCGCTCGCATTCGTATATGTTACAACCTCGGGTGTTTATAATTATATAGACCCTTCAAAAACGCAATATCATAACACATAACGCAAATATACCCATACAATAAATATCGAAACAAATGGCAATTGTCGATGCTAAGTGCTAAAGTTGTCGAGCTCTCTCCGCTCGCAGTCGCATATATAATATTTCATAAACTCGGGTGTTTATATTATATTACCCTTAGAAACGCCATATCATAAGTCATAGACGTATACCCATACAATAATATGGAAACAAATGGCAATTTTTCCCATGTAAGATTGCTATAATTTTAAAGCCTCGCTCCGCTCGCATTCGTATATATATAATATTCTACAACCTCGATGTTTATACCCTTCAAAACGCAATATCATAACACATAACATGAATAATAATATACCCATATAATAATTATCGAATAACTGTGGGGCCCCACACTTATTACAGATGGTTATGTTTATGGACATTTGTGTAATTTCCGAACCGATTTTGATCCAATAAAGTTGATTTCTTTCATTAAATTGTTTGCTCCTACAAATTCTGATAATCAGTTTTCATTATCTCACACAAATGTTGTTTGTGTAGCGCTCTCTTTACCAAAATCCACCTATCCCTTTCAGGCAATGCCAACATTTAAATTACTAACATAAATCTTTGAATAAATCAGATGCACAATATTTAATTCTATTCTGTAATCGTATACTTGGGGGGGGGGGGGGGGGGGGGGGGGGAGGGGGAGGTGGGCACATATGCTTCGAAATATGCCGATATTGCTGTGGATGACTTTTCCATTGATGCTTTTTACTTCTGGCATTTTTACGTCTGACGGTTTGTCCACTAACATTTTTATCAGTGATCTGTGTAGACGCTAACAATGTAGTAATCGTATGTTAAGGCTTTATTTGATCCTGTGACATGAAACTATTTAAATATTATTTAAACGATGGTTGTTTTTGAAGTGATTACAATTTACGAACGTCTAAGAGATAATACAGTATATCGTTAGCCCTAGTTAGTCTGCTCGGGTGGGGTGACCTTGCCATATTCCCCACCCATGTGTGAGCACTCCGCGATGCATGTATGAAATTAGAGCGAACGCCCATATTTAAACATACCTCATCCGTCTCATACATGATTTCACCACTTCTTCAAGGAAATCCTTCATCTGTGTGCACTTTACACCGTTGAACTTGAAGTCACCTTTGGAGATTTGAGGCAAACAGTCCTGTCAGAAAGTAAAGAGAAAACGACATAAACATAATGTTTATATGTAATGTTACAGTCACATTCTACGGCGAGCGTACGGTGGCCGTACGCCTAAGAATTAGAGAGAAACGTGCGGCGGCCGCAGGGTCCCCGTACGGCGTGTCCGTATATTTTCAGGCCGCAGGGGTCGCCGTGGAATTTTAGCGCGGGGTTAGAACTGTTTTTATTTCTACGTTCGCCGTAGCAATGAGACACGCCGTAGCCATCCACGTCGACCGTACGTCGGGCGTATGGTGGCCATGCGGGCGCCTTAGGCTGCCCTACTCGTTCACACTTACTGTTTTGGGAATAATTTATTTTATTTGAAAAGACACCATATCCAATGGATATATTCATTTTGTTATTATATTTTGGGAAGTGCCCAGTTCTGTTCGTTTGGCGGCCACCCTCATGTGCTATTAAGATTATCCACGCCACATGTGTCTACCAGTAGCGGAAGCGTTAGTCTGGCTACACGGTTGCCGTATGGCCCCCTTGCGGCCGCCTTGCGGGCGCCTTGCGTTTGCCTTGGTATTTGTCAAAAACCTACGGCCACCACAGGGACGCCCTAAAGTGTCCCGACTTTCCATAAGAATTATTAGAAATAAGAATGTTGAGATCAATTTGTATTGCCCACGTAAAAGATAATTTCATACCCTTTTCTATGCCGCCATACATGCATTTATATTGCATTTATATTGCATGAGTACTGTACAACTAGTTTGCGCAGATATGATCGACAGGAATGAAATATTTCGTGTAAGTATAATGCAAAGAATGCCTGAAATCGGTGTCTGTCTCTTTATTCAGTTTACCACACTGTCTGTAAATTCGAGGGTCGAGAGTTCAAATATATCAAAAATGTCCCTCCACATGACCAATTGGCTATCTGCACAGTTTAGTGCTCTTATATCACGTCTTACCTTCTTTGGCCAGAACGACTATCGTTTTTAGTTCATGACTCGCGGCTATTCTTACTTGTACTTCTTTACATTCCTACCTAGCTTGTAGGCCACATTACGATCAGGGAAATGACGGTGCGGGGGTCAGATGCGTGGTCAGGCATGGTATTGATTTTGTAAGAATATCTCTGTGTTCATTTTACAATGGTGTGATACTGTATAGGATAATGGGATTGACATCGTAAAGACAACAATAATGTACAGTTTAAACTAATCGTCATTCTTTGTGACTATTAGTCAATTAATCTAGCAGCCATATTTTCTTTGGCGCAGGGCAATTTTGACAATGGAAATTCATGATGTTTGATTTGCTTTTAATTGAATGTACCATAATTTATTGTAGATCGCCAAATATATTAATATACATAAAGACGAGTTATTTTTACAATTGACCACTGCTTGTACGATTTTTTTCTTCAGATCGGTGCGAATACGGTTTTAATTCAAGGAAACTGACTAGAAATGTATATGGAAAATACTGCTGAAAACTGCTTGTCTACTAAAAAATCGCCAATGTGATAAAATGAGAGTCGTATACAGCCTAGCTTTCGATCCTAGCAGAATCTTCGTCAGGGCACAAATGACAGTAACTACAGAAAAAACACAGAATATATACCAACATAAACACTTGTATGGAAGGGGGCTGGAAAGAGGAAAGGAGGCGGAGACACAAAACAATGAAAGCAACTGTGAGTGGGTGAGTGTCAGGACTGCTTGACCAATCAGGTAAAAACAGGCATGGGTGGGTCCTTAAGTGGCTGCAGTCAAAGAAAATGTGATGAGAGTGTAAGGCTTAGAGAAGAATAGAGGCAGGGAGGATCAAAGAAATAAATCAAGAAATGGAAAGAGACATGTGAACAAAAGACAGTTGATGAGGTGTGGGAGTGCACTGGGGCATTGAGAGGGGAGGAACAATAGAGAGGATTATGAGTGTAGGGGATGGGAGGAGAGGATTAGGACAAAGAAATGATTAGAAATGTGTTAAATGAATGAACATGAGCAAAGAAAATAGGCTTCGCAGGGAATCGAAACCGAGAACTGCTCTATCCACTCAAGACAAGGGTCTCTGTAGCTAGATGGTCTAGAAATCCGGAGCTTTCGGGTTCGATTCCCTGCGAGGCCTATATATTTGCTTTGCTCATTTTCATAAAAATATAACTTCATGACATTCTAGAAATCCGGAGGTCTCGGGTTCCAATATTGCGGAAACCCTATTTTCTTTGTTCATTCTGGTCAATGTTATTTGAAGAATATATAATGTATGATATCATACATGTTAAGAGATTATGTTAATTTAAGATCGTACATGTCAGCGACCAAAACAGTAACTAACATGTAATGAAACTGACAAAGTGAAAATTACATGCAATGATAGCACATTTTTACCTTAGTTGATAGTGGATTTGTGTGCGTTGTATTACCACACAAATTCAATTTCTAGTGATATATACTCCGCACAAAAAGAAACAGGACACTTGTTTAAGTTGAAATATTTACTATTTATGTACGACAGAGTGTACATTATCATGCATCAAATTAAAGGAAATTTGGTCTTCTACAGGCAGGATATAAATTAAAGGTGTAATCGTTCATGCATCAACTGCCATGATCAGTTAACAATAGCAGGGTCTGTTTTTAAAAACATAGCAAAATAATGGATGATCGCACCATTCGACTGGAATGAGTAAGCGTCTTGCTTGAAACAAGATGTGCGGGGCAAGTCTTTTATGACACCATTCAACCTTATTGTCATGAACAAACTCCAAAAATACACATTTTCCAATAAAACAGGGCCAGCTAGGTTATGAGAACATCAATATATTGGTCTGTTTTTGAGGCATAAATCTTGTCTTTTGTTTAGGCATGAAGCTTGTCTGTTTCATGTGTCCCTTGCAATTTCAACCATAGTTACCTAGAGAAGTGACATGTTAGAGACTGCCCAACTGGTTGACCAAGGGTGACATCACAGATTTTGAAGATATTTGGACTACGGTAGAATTCTTGAGAATAATTTATACCAAGTTTCATGCTGAAATAAGGGCACAAACTGTAGTTTCGACGAATAAACCTTAGCCATATGGAATTACCCATTTTGTTACATTTTTATGAAAACAAAACCTACAACGTTCACAATTTGTCTTCATTTACACTTTTTCTATTGAGGTGAAACTAAAATAAGATCACATTTGTAATGAAATAATTATGCCATGTCACATATAGCGTTTATATCATGCTTGTCAACATGTAAATGGTTTAATGGATGTTCCATTTTTGCCTTTTTTGAAAACAGACCCGGCGGTGATTAATTGACCGTGACAAGTCATGTATGAATTATTTCTCCTGGATTCTATGCTGATATCGAAGAGGGTAATTTTATCTTTAATTTGATATACAATAACATATATTTTTATCGTTACAAAATATGAGATATGTGTCTGAAATAATTGTCCTGTTTCTTTTTGTGCGGAGTATACATTGTAATAATGACTTACATGTGATGATGACGCTATCTTGTTTGCTGTCTCTAAGAACGTTTCATTTAGACGAACATGCTTCAAATGCAGTTCTTTCAGGTGTGGCATCTTGCAGATCCAGGATGCGATATGTCTTGATACAGGTACCAGATCCATATCGTTTCTACTATTCGCATTTTCTAATGTCAACTTCTGAATCTGCGATTAAAGTACAAGCAATACTGAATCTTACTGAAATATATATAGGTTCATATAAAGGGAAGAATGTGTTAGTCTTTGGATTTTACAATGTATTCCATGATTGTAAATGAAGAGCACCATTTATGTATTTCTATATCAAAATTAATAATAATAGTAATAATAATAATAGTAATAATAACTAGATGTTGAATTCGTCACTTTGACGAATTAAGGTTATACATATCGATTTATTATGATAAAAGGATGATTCCAAAAATAACTACTCAATCATCATATCAATAATAATAGATCCCCCCCCCCCCCTGAAAAAAGGGGAAAAAAAGAATAAAAAAGAAAGTTAAAAAAAATATTGCCTTGGATTCGAACCCACGACCCTTAGATCTTGTGTCACAAATTATACCGCGAGACCAACATTAGATATATTAACAAAAATGGGAAATCGGGAAGGATACATCAGTGATTGCACACTGCATTTGTCATTGTAACAGTGAATTATTTGACCTTTGAACCTAATTTACATATCCTTAACGCCATTTTCATAATCCGATCTTATCTTATGAAAATTGTTCCTTTCATTATAACATACATGTGTGCTGAATTTCATGTCCGCGGCGTACGTGGTTATTAAGGTTATACATATATATATGTGTATCAGCAAACAAGAACAAACAGCCATCAAGGACTTACGCAACAACTCATCGATACACATTCTACAAGCAGACAAGGGAAACGCAACTATACTACTCAACAAGCAAGACTACAATAACAAGATCACAGCCCTCATCGAGACCCCGACCTACAAGCAGCTCAAGAAAGATCCGACACAAGCCACTGAGAGGAAACTAAACCAGCAACTACTCTCACTATACAGACTAGACGCCATCCCCAAGCCACTCTACTTCCAGCTTCGTTCATCTTCAGCTACCTGCTCCATCCTATTTGGCCAGCCAAAGATCCACAAACCCGCCATCCCACTTCGGCCCATCATTTCAACCCGAGGATCGCCATGCTACAACACCGCTAGACACCTGACATCAATTCTTCGGCCTCTTGTAGGACAGTCACAGCATCACATCAACAACTCCAAGCATTTCATCGACATTCTCTCCGAGACAACCATACAAGACACATACATCATGGTCAGCTTTGACGTTGAATCTCTGTTCACCAGCGTTCCTGTCACCGAAGCCTGCAGCATCGTCAAAGATCGACTCGAAGCTGACGACACACTCTCCGATAGAACCGCACTCACACCGGACCAAATTCACGACCTCATCATCTTCTGTCTCAACTCCACATCATTCAAATGGCGAGACAACTACTACAAACAACTACAAGGCGCAGCCATGGGATCACCACTTTCACCCGTAATAGCCAACATCTTCATGGAACACTTCGAAACAACAGTACTACATTCATCTTCACAATCTCCTTCCCTCTGGCTTCGATACGTCGACGACACATTTGTCATCTGGCCATACAGCAGAGGCGACTAGGACATCTTCCTCACCCACATCAACCAGCAACACCCGAGCATCAAATTCACAATGGAAACCGAAGAACACAACAGCATCCCCTTCCTCGACGTCCTCGTTACTAGAACGCCATCCGGTAAACCCGCCAACCAAGTCTACAGGAAGCCCACACATACCGACAGATACCTACACTACATATCATTCCACCATCCAGCAGTTATTCAGTCAGTACCCAACACCCTCAACCGCCGAGCCCACCATCTCAGCGATGCCGACCATCTACAACAGGAAATCAAGCACGTCACCACTGCCCTCACTGATATCAACAAATACCCAAGAAACAAGATCAAGACCAGCATTCCAACCAGCAGGCCCGCCGCCGACACCACAACTGAAGAAGACCAACCAATAGCTACACCACCGACACAAACAGTTGTTCTACCAAAAATCGGACCAGCCTCACACAAGATTCAACGCATCCTTCAGACAGCAGACATCAAAGTTCGTCATAGCTCATCCAACAAGCTCCACTCGGCACTCCACACTCACAAGGACAGGCATCCACTTCACAAGAAAGCAGGAGTCTACAGAATACCATGCGAATGCAGTCAAGTCTATATTGGGGAAACGGGCAGAAATCTGGAAACACGACTAAAGGAACACAAGACCAGCTACAGACTCAGCGATTGGGACAAGTCAGCCATCGTCAAGCACGCACAACAGCACGAACACGTCATTCAATGGGACGACAGCAAGCTCATCACCACCATCAAACATTGGAACACACGCCGCATCCGAGAAGCCATCGAAATTCACCGCCACAACACAGTACCTCAAGATACATGATTATACATCAGCGACATCTGGAAACCACTCATCAACAAGGACACAAATAGACCGCCGACACAGCCTACACAGCCGGCCACACATAACCCACCGCCACCCACAGAGGAAACCGAGCAGCCTAGCGCCACTCAAATCCGAAACCAGCACACCGACATGCAACAGCCAGCCAGCCAGCCAACCGTACACCACCCGCCGCTACCCGCAGAAGAGCCTGGCGTCACCCGCGTCCGCGACCAGCGAGCCGAGATATTACAGCGCCGCCAGCGTCAACAGCCAGCCAGCCAGCCAGTCGAACACCAACCGCCGCCACCCACAGAGCAGCCTTGCGTCACCCACGTCCGCGACCAGCGAGCCGAGAGATTACAGCGCCGCCAGCGTCAACAGCCAGCCAGCCAGCAAGCCAGCCGAGCATCAACCGCCGCCACCCGCAGAGCAGCCTTGCGTCACCCACGTCCGCACCCAGCGAGCCGAGAGACTACAGCGCCGCCAGCGTCGGCAGCACACACAACGCGTCGCCGATAGCGCTCCTAATCGATAGTCCGTCACCCGCGTCCGCAACCACTAGCCTTAAAGCCGCGCACGCCAACAGATCCCCACTCATGACACCAATAAACATGCGTTTATTGGTGTGAGCGCGGGTGCGCACATATTGATAACCGTAGGTGGGAATGATTATAAAGATTAATACTTAAATTATTATTATTTTTTTTTTTTTACAAGGAGACAGGGAGTGCGCCCTCGTTTGGCATCCACGGACGCAACCACGTTTCCCCCATCACGATGGGGGTTTTTCGTGGCCTCCGCGAACTAGTGCATTCGCACTAGTCAGGTGCCAAACGCCTTGCCCATTGTATATGTTTGGCCTTCGGCCAATTATATAGACATGGCGTAAATAGTCAATTTTGACTGAGTCGCTATTTAAACAAAAAAACTAACTAACTCATGACGAACACGTCATTCAATGGGACGACAGCAAGCTCATCACCACCATCAAACATTGGAACACACGCCGCATCCGAGAAGAATTAAACTGGTAGTGGATGCTGCTGCGAAATGCTGTGGGATTATTATAGATCCTAAAGCAATCCATCAAATGATTGCAGTTTAATATATATATAGGATCTTTTTGGAATTGTGCCTGTTTTATAATATATATATGTTCGTCTTTTTTGCGAGCATCACTTATAAGCGCCTTTATAATTGTATGAGTTTGCGCCCCATTATCTGCACGCGGGTGCGTGCGGACCCACGCATTTGTAGGGAGCCTCGTGAATGGCTCATGCTGTATTGTAAACTACTAAGAATATGAATAGAAATAAGGATAAATGCACTCCGTATATATAGTAATGGAGATGATGTAACGCATCACTTTAGTAAATGTAATGATTTGCATCCTATTTTATGCTTGCAAGAGACATGGTTATTAGTTTATTAAAACCAAGACATTCAGGAATCAGAGGAGGGTGTGCGATATTTATTCATAAGTCAATAACTTATGAAATAGTACCCTCCCCTCCTGACGATGAATATCAACAAGTTAATGTTTTTTGTAAATGGTATAAAGATATCGATTATAAATTGTTATAATCCTTGTCAAAAGATTCAGAAAGATTACTTAAAAACATTAATAGATCCCACAATTCAACATACAATAATTTGTGGAGACTTTAATTCACACAATCCCCTTTGGGGCAGTGAAAAGAAAAATATTAATGGCTCGGTAGTCGAAGATTTTATTGAAAAATATGATTTGGTCTGTTTAAACGATGGTACCCCCACTAGGTATGATGTAAAAAATGGTATATCTACTCATATTGATTTAATGAGTAGAGAATTAGCTTCTAAAAGTTCTTGGGCTGTTCTGGAGGAGAATTGTGGCAGTGATCACAATATAATATATTTTAAAATACAATTTAGTAGAAATCAAAAATGTATATATTGAAAGTGAAGAAGAAAAGAAATGGGCATATAAGAAAGCAGATTGGGACAAATATAAGTCTGCCTTGATAAATGTAGAATTTCAAGAAAATAATGATAATGTACAAGCATTGTATGACGATTTTATTGCCCAAATAAATGTAGCAGCCAAAGAAGCTATACCTAAACAAAAGAAGTGTAAGGATATCGCACCAGTCCCATGGTGGACTCCAGAGTGTGATGATGCTAAAAAGGAGCGTAATAAAGCTAAACGAAAAGCAGAGCGAACTATGTTAATGGTAGACGTTAAAGATTATACTGACAAAAGAGCAACCGCCCAACGGGTTATTAGAGAAGCAAAGGATAATCATTGGAAACACTTATGTGGTGAAGTCAATAGACACACCCCAATGGTTACCCTTTGGAAAAAAGTTAAAAGACTACAGGGTATTGTAGAAAATGATAATAATGATAATAATGTCCCATTGAAAATAAATGGTGTCTTTGTTAATGATGATAAATTTAAGGCGGATGCTCTAGTCAATAATTTTGGTAATCATATGCGGATAAATGATGATAATCAAATAGAGATAGAATGTGTAAGTGATAAATATATTGACACTTGTGATGCGCTTAATGAATCCTTTTGTATAGAGGAATTAATTAATGTAATAAAACACATTAAAAATAGCGCACCAGGGTTAGATATGATAGGTAAACAATTATTAGAAAATCTTCCTGTAAATTGTATACGACAGATGTTGCATATTTTTAATATGATATGGGAATTAGGTATTATACCTACATCTTGGCTACATGCTGTAGTGATACCTATTCGGAAAATGAATAAGGAATTTGGCTCAGTAGGCTCCTATAGACCAATTTCATTAACCTCAGTTTTGAGTAAAATAATGGAAAAAATGATAGTCAATAGGCTTGCTAGGCAGATTAAAAAAGATAATTTGTTGGATTATGCACAGACTGGATTTGTAGAAGGTAGAAGAGGAATGGATAATTTATTACGATTAGAAAGAGACATTATAAAAGGATTCGCGGGAAATGAATATACTAGTTGTATATTTATGGATTTTGCTAAGGCTTTCGATACAGTCTGGAGGGATGGCCTTTTGGTGAAACTAAAAAGTATGGGTTTTGTTGGAAAGGTATATAATTGGATAGTAGCCTTTCTTGGGAAAAGACTCATTCAGGTGAGAGTTGGTAAGGAGCTGTCTGAGCCATTCATAACTACACGAGGTTTGCCTCAGGGCAGTGTTATAAGCCCTGTATTATTTAATTTGTATATGCATGACTAGTGAAAGTATGCAAAACCCCTATGGCAATATACGCAGATGATGTAGTGTTTTGGATGAGGAACAAAGATGTTGACTCATTACAAAAGCAACTACAAATAGAAACAAATAATGTCGTAGAATGGTGTAGTAAATGGAAATTGATGGTGTCCATAGACAAAACATTTATTATGACATTCACAAAAAGAAGAAAAGAATGTACATTAAATATTAAAATAAATGGAGTGCAATTACAGAATGTACATGAATATGAGTACTTAGGAATGAGTCTTGATACTAAGTTAACATGGAAACTCCATGTGGAAAAAATGATAATTAAATGTAAAAAAAAAGATAAATATCCTAAGATGTATATCGGGTGGTAACTGGGGACCTGACTCTAAAATACTCTTGATTTAATATAAAACTTTAGTTCGTTCTATACTAGAGTATGGCTGCGAGGTATACGAAGCTGCCCCAGTTACTACCCTTGCAAAAGTCAATTCGGTACAATATTTGGGCCTGAAGAGTGCTACAGGGGCACTGCATGGTACCGCAGGTCACTTCAGGTCATTTGTAATGAACCCCCATTAGATATACAAAGAGCAATGAAAATTGATAAATATAAATGCTATATATAGAGTATTGGAAATGATAAGCTTAAACATGATATAGTCGAACCCTGCTGGCAGGATGAGGTTATTAAGCTAATGAATGAAAGGTGCACGCCCAAACCATTGTTGTTACGTTCAAATAATGAAAATATGATAATTCAACAAAATATTGATTTTGTTATCCCATTTTGGCACCTTTCAGTACCTCTCATTGATACAACAATACACGATGCTTGCAGGGTGAAGAAACAATATCCATGGATAAAATAAATGTCACATGGAATGATATGTTGAATATATACACTGACGGGTCAAAGGACCCAGATACTGATAATACATCGTCAGCGGTATATATTCCATATTATGATGTTAATAAAAAAATATCTCCAGTATCTGTATGTAGAGCGGAGCAGGCTGCCATCTTACTGGCACTTGAATGGCTGGAAGATTTTCGGCCTGCATCCTCCATTATCCTTACAGACTCTCTAAGTACATTGTTTAATTGAAAATAATTGTTGGAATTGTGATTCCAACATTATTAAAGAAATTGTGTTTAAATATACTCAATTGATAAATCAAGGTCATAATATAATATTAACCCGTTTCTTCCTGGAACCGAGTTAATACGGGCCCCGTGTCACACACTCACACACGGGAACCGACTATACTCGGTTCCGAAAATACCACACTCATGACACTATTTAATCGTCTAAAAAGCTATATTCTGAATGCAGACATACTGAATTTGTTATATCACTTGAAAGCTAATAAAATAAGCTATCGAAATATCTCAAACTTGTGACGTATCATGACTTTTACAGCAATTGGTAACTGTATAAAGTATGTAATGTTACTTACAAAGTTGAAATAATTTCGTACAGCGGTGAATGTACGATGTACCAGCCAAAATTTAGAGAAATTGCGTTTCGCTTGGACAGGCAGTATTCCCATTACGCGTACAATAATAGTGGCAGCGAAATATTTCGTGCGTGCGCGCCATGCCAATAGAGATTATACGTGATTCTGTATGCATAGAGCTGTATATACAGCTCTATGTTCTGTATACAGCTGCCTAACCGGGATCTTCAATGTGGTATAGAATACATTTCTATACAAGGTTACCGGCCTTTTGTGCGTGCACCACCTTTGTGAAACCGCAACCGAAAAAATCGATTTCTCTGCACGCACACACGGCCGCTGGTCTTTTGTGTGGAGGCCTTGGCTCGTATCAGTGAAAAGAATCTCGTTTTGGCGGTCGATAGATGCGCTTTTATTTTCGGAAGCAACCGGTTAACGTGGATACCATCTCATTGCGGTATTGAAGGCAATGAGATGGCTGACACTGTGCATTATATTATAAACATAAATATATGGAAATGTAGCAACGCAGATGGACAACCCATACTCACGGGAGATCTCTATTTTATTTAGAACCCACCGTTGGAAATGCCCATTCCATGCAGTTTAAATGCCGACGCAGCGAAGTATTATATTATAGATTAAAATTGGGACAGACATTATTGCCCGATTATCGTTTTAATATGGGACTTGCACCACACAATCTGTGTGAAACATGTCATATTGTGGATAATATATCTCACTATTTATTATATTGTATTAAATATAATGTGGAAAGATACTGTCTTAAAAGAGATATGAAGGTGAAGGATCTCACTATAAAAGATATATTTAAGCCAGATAATTTCAGTTATCTGATTAAATGTATTAAACATACTGGTAAGTATGATACACTATAATTTGTTATAATAGAGTAAGACGTGATTGACAAGATGGGCGCGCGGGTGCGTACCCACTGTCTCACACGCCTTTGTTCTATTGGTTATAATTAATGTATAGATTAGAAGATAATATAATGTACTTATGTTATTATAATTAAATAATGTTTAGGTTGGCGTTTGAAAATAAATTGATATAATAGTTATTCTTTTATTATATTATTATTTATATATAAATAGATTACAATGCAACCCACGATGATCATAGCGGGCCACAGCCTAATCGCCCGACTGGCCACGTATGGTCTAAACATGGGACTTCACACCGACACCGTCCGCTACATGGGCATCCCGGGCGCCCCCATCAGCCGGATACGGGCCCCCTCCTACGTGCCGTACGAGAGGACCACCCGAAGGTAGTAATCCTCCAAATCGGCGGAAACGACATCGGGGACAGGACCGCGGACCCAGCCGTGGTCGCGGCCGAATTAAAAGGCCTGGTCGAGAAGCTTAATATCGCCTCGCCGTCGACCACGGTGGTGGTCCTGTCCCTGCTCTAGCGATTCAAGACAAGAAGATATGACTGCCCCGTCCAGGAGTACAACCGGAGGGTGCGGCTAATCAATGGAGTGGTTCCAATACTGTTATCTCCATCGTCCATATTTTGGAACCACAAAAACTCCAGATTAGCCAACCCCTTCGCGGAGTACTGCCCGGGCGGGGTTCACTTCAAAGATCAAAAAAAGTACTATAAATCTGTGAAAGGAGCGATCCTTAAATCCTTAAAGTAAACTCTGAATATTCACAGACAAGTTTCGTCTGTGACTGTAAAAGAGCACATGCGTTTCTTTGTATGTATAGAATGTGCAGGTGTACAATATTATAATTAATACAAATACATATATATTATATATATTGTCCTCAGATTGGGCGCGGGTGCGTGCAATCTGCTGACAAGAAGTGTAATAACAATATTATTGGTACTTTTTTTGAACGCAATTGCGTTCATACACTAGTTAAAAATTGTAATAAATGAAATATATTATTATAGATACATTTATATTTAATAGTTGTCAATAAATTACATTTATCTCAGACCGAGCGCGGGTGCGTTTAATCTGATGATAATATGTTCACTATATAGTAGTATACACAAGCTGTAGTGCGCTCTGACTATCCACAGACATGATTCGTCTGATGACTGTAAAAAGAGCACATGTGGTTTCTTTGTATATATATATATATATAGTGTACGTGTACAATATTATAATTAATATTTAAAAAAATATATATACATATACTGTCCTCAGATTTTTATTAGGCCGAACGCGGGTGCGTCCGTACTAATAATGATTTAGAAGGCATACACTTTTGTAAATGTATATTATAGATACAAATACATAGATACATATTAACCCCTCAAAAAAAGTTCGGAAACTCATTTTTGATCGATTGTATCACTTTTATTGTCAAATTGTATTTTTTCCTTTTAGTGTCATTGCAATGCATGATGATTTCCCTTTGAAATGGTACATTATTTGTGACCTTACACCACAACACGACCATTATGTCGCGAATATAGTTTCTCTATTATTAGCTGAAATAGTCAAATTTGGTTTAAAATATGAGATTCAGGATTTTTGTATTTCTTGAATGAAGGTATCTTAACCTGCCTTCTGTGAAATTTTGATCGCCAGAAATCATGTTAAATATGTTTTTCATCGAATCAAAATTATCAGATATACAGTGCTTGAATGGACGCCGATCTTTGAAGTGGCCCGTTTCTCCCTTGTTTTAAAACTGCTTCAGCCATTTTCCAAAACGTTGGCGCTAATTTTCAGAGGGTTTGCCTTGTGTGAACATGACAAATTATATACCATTTTAAAGGTAATGTATTCTACTGTAATGTCATGTGAAAATCAGCATAATCATTTTCCCCGACTTATTGGTCGTTTTGTGGTGTAAGGTCACATTTGTCATTCATTTCAAATCAGGGAATACGCAGTGCGTTTCAGAATGGAGGACGGTCAGAAGTCAAATGTCGCAAAACGGGCCGAAAGTATTCAGTTGGGAAATTTGACTCTTGTGCCGTATTTTTTAATGTTCAAGTTGTATCGAAGATTGTAGCGTGTTCAAATGATTTAAACTTATCAAATTTGGTATCATTTTAAAGCCCATGTGTCTATCTTTTCAATACGGTTATGTCCGTAACAGATTATGTATGGTACAGCTGAAAATGGGGAGGTGCCGAAAGGGAAATGTTGCAAAATGCATTTCTTTTTGTAAAATTGAAGGCGTTGCATCGAAAAACGACTATTGGAGGGATGTTTTAGGGTTTTAAATTGCATAATCATCAGTAAATTTAGTATCATGTGAAATGTCTCACCTGTAATAATTATGCTATTGGGGTGTGTGCAGTAAAACCGGATATGGGGGTCTATAAATGCTATGAATTTAAGACCATGGCTTCTTGTTTCAAGATTCCGGTAAGATATTGTTGTATTAATCATAACTCTATCATCATTACGTTTTGCACTATCGGAAAGCTCGTTAATGTCTCATTTGCAATGATTATGCTGAATGTGAGTGTGTAATACAGGAAACTCACAAACTTTATGTATTGAAAATACTTCAAATTTCTCTAAACCTACGCAAACTGGCCAGAACTGGCATATTAGCGCCCTCTTCGACCGTGTAGGTATGCCCTTATTACACGTATCAAACGATAGAAAGTCGACCTAGCAACGTGTCATTTACTACACACACCTCAAGCACATAACCCCTATGAATGGGGCATTATTTCATTGACAAATTAACACGCTTTAACATAATGTTGAATTTCATAATGATTATGTAAAGTAAAGTACTAAGATATCCCCACAAAAGTCGTTTTTCGATGCAACGCCTTCAATTTCACACAATCAAATGCATTTTGCTTACATTTTGCTGTCGATCCTCCCAAATATTCACCTTAATTGTAACTACCCGGCTTTCATAATTATTCCAAGTGAGGTGTCAGGGGAAAGATAATTAAACAGGCTTTTGTCTGATACCATATTCAACAGTATGTCTTCATTGACAAGATATTCATCGTCGAAAGAATTTGAACTTGAGAAAGACCGTGATATGGGTGTCAGACCTTACAACTGAAGTTTGTTGGCGCATTTTGTGACATTTCACTTCTGACTTTCCCCCATTCCCCATACTGCGCATACCTCGTGCTCGTGATGCTTACGAATTTGGTGTCATTTTAAAGAGGTATACACACCCTTTCAAGTGATACCAAATATAACCATTATGATTTCTTAATTAAATAGATATAATCGATCAAACTTGAGTTTCCGAACTTTTTTTGAGGGGGTTAGTTGTAGATAGAGTAGCCTCTTGTCAGACCGAGCGCGGGTGCGTCCGGTGTGATGATACTACTCTTGAAGGCTCACGAGCTATTTAAATGTGTAATATAGATATACATATATTGTTATATACAAATACTATAGCCATATATAAAGGTATAATAGTTGTACACAAATAAACTCTTATCAGGCCGAACGCGGGTGCGTCCGTACTGATGATAATGCCATAAGAAGGCATACAATTTGATTGAAAATGTATGTTCATAGGTACCTGTAGATATTCATTTTATATTGAATATTTTATATGCATAATATGATACTACTTTAGTTATTGTGCGGGGATGCACAAATGACTTATAGGGGGGAAAACAATAAGAAAAACAATGATAATATATAATATAATAATTGTGAATAAAATAGGATGACATTAGGCCGAGCGCGGGTGCGTCCGTACTAATAATGTCCTAGAAGGTATACACTTTGTTGGTTAGTGTATAGTTAAGTTATACATATATATTTTAGTGCGCGGGGGTGCACAAATTATTTATAGATGAGATATATTATAAATACAGGGAAACCCCACAGTTATAATCAGGCCAAAAAGACTCTCCTCGTTATAAACGGTACCTCGTTATAAGCGAGCTCGTTATAACGGGGTTTCCCTGTACATACATAGTATAATAGTTGCTTATAGAGTAGTTTCTCGTCAGACCGAGCGCGGGTGCGTCCGGATTGATGATGCTACTCCAGAAGGCATTCAAACTCTGTAAATATGTAGTATAGATTATATATATAAGTGCGCTGGGGTGCACAGACACTTTATAAATGAGATATAGACACATAAATACAATAGTTGTTCATAGAGTAAATTCTCGTCAGACCGAGCGTGGGTGCGTCCGGATTGATGATGCTACTCCAGAAGGCATTTAATTTGTGTAAATATGTAATATGGATATATATATATATATATATAAACATATAAGTGCGCGGGGGTGCACAGACACTTTACAGATGAGATATAGATACATAAATAACATAACAGTTGTTAATAGAGTAGATTCTCGTCAGATCGAGCACGGGTGCGTCCGGATTGATGATACTACACTAGAAGAAATATAATCTCTGTAAACTTGTAGTATAGATATAAATACACATGCCAGTGCGCGGGGGTGCACATATGTTTTATAGACAAGATTTCGATATATGAATTTGTTTCGGTGAAATGCGCGGAGGCGCATACACATATACACACAAATACAGAATATATATAATAAAATAAAATATTGTCCTCAGATCGGACGCGGGTGCGTACATTCTGTCGATGATAGTGGTCATAATATACATAATATATTATAAAAGATATATAAATTTATATATGCATTATAATAACAAATAAATGATAGCTCCTTTGGCTATTATATATGTTTGTATGCGTTTATCGGTGTGAGCGCGGGTGCGCACATATTGATAACCGTAGGTGGGAATGATTATAAAGATTAATACTTAAATTATTATTTTTTACAAGGAGACAGGGAGTGCGCCCTCGTTTGGCATCCACGGACGCAACCACATTTCCCCCATCACGATGGGGGTTTTTCGTGGCCTCCGCGAACTAGTGCATTCGCACTAGTCAGGTGCCAAACGCCTTGCCCATTGTATATGTTTGGCCTTCGGCCAATTATATAGACATGGTGTAAATAGTCAATTTTGACTGAGTCGCCATCTAAAATGAAAAATAACTAACTCCTGACGACGGATAGTCAACCTATTCGAAACGTCGAGTCCCTCCTACCATCCACCCTTCTCCTCGCCATACCAACAGTCCTTTCTAGGACTACCAACTGTCCTTTTTAGGACTCTCCTAGAAAGAATACCAACAGTCCTTTTCAGGACTATCCCAACAGTCCTTTCTAGGACTAACAACAGTCCTTTCTAGGACTACCAATTGTCCTTTTTAGGACTCTCCTAGAAAGAATACCAACAGTCTTTTGCAGGACTATCCCAACAGTCCTTTATAGGACTACCAACAGTTTTTTCTAGGACTATCAACAGTCCTTTTCTAGGACTACCAACAGTTCTTTTTAGAACTCTCCTAGAAAGAATACCAACAGTTCTTTTCAGAACTACACCAACAGTCCTTTCTAGGACTACCATAGTCCTTTTCAGGACTTACCAATCCACCGATCTCACATGGTGTACCCGTAAACCACACGTATTATATACACCACCATGGAAACCGATACTTACAAGCAACATTTAACTTAGCTATACGGGGAGCCGACCCAAGTATCAGCCAGGCAACTGCAGCGCAACTACGTCAAAGAAGCGAAACTCAAGAACCACCTCACCTTTCTTAAACGCTGCCGTGACTCCAGCATTACCCCACCGGGGCTACAGCTCAAGTCCTCAATCGACACACCACGCGCAGAACAGATCCTACACAAGGCAGGATTAGCCTTAGTCAGAGAACGCATCGCCAACACCATCGCCAACCAGCAGGCCCGTCGCCGACACCACAACTGAAGAAGACCAACCAATAGCTACACCACCGACACAAACAGTTGTTCTACCATACATCGGACCAGCCTCACACAAGATTCAACGCATCCTTCAGACAGCAGACATGTTCGTCATAGCTCAGCCAACAAGCTCCACTCGGCACTCCACACTCACAAGGACAGGCATCCACTTCACAAGAAAGCAGGAGTCTACAGAATACCATGCGAATGCAGTCAAGTCTACATTGGGGAAACGGGCAGAAATCTGGAAACACGACTAAAGGAACACAAGACCAGCTACAGACTCAGCGATTGGGACAAGTCAGCCATCGTCAAGCACGCACAACAGCACGAACACGTCATTCAATGGGACGACAGCAAGCTCATCACCACCATCAAACATTGGAACACACGCCGCATCCGAGAAGCCATCGAAATTCACCACCACAACACAGTACCTCAAGATACAGGATTATACATCAGCGACATCTGGAAACCACTCATCAACAAGGACACAAATAGACCGCCGACACAGCCTACACAGCCGGCCACACATCACCCACCGCCACCCACTGAGGAAACCGAGCAGCCTAGCGCCACTCAAATCCGCAACCAGCACACCGACATTCAACAGCCAGCCAGCCAGCCAACCGTACACCACCCGCCGCTACCCGCAGAAGAGCCTGGCGTCACCCGCGTCCGCGACCAGCGAGCCGAGAGATTACAGCGCCGCCAGCGTCAACAGCCAGCCAGTCGAACACCAACCGCCGCCACCCGCAGAGCATCCTTGCGTCACCCACGTCCGCGACCAGCGAGCCGAGAGATTACAGCGCCGCCAGCGTCAACAGCCAGCCAGCCAGCCAGCCGAGCATCAACCGCCGCCACCCGCAGAGCAGCCTTGCGTCACCCACGTCCGCACCCAGCGAGCCGAGAGACTACAGCGCCGCCAGCACACACAACGCGTCGCCGATAGCGCTCCTAATCGATAGTACGTCTTTTTAGAACTCTCCTATAAAAAATACCAACAGTTCTTTTCAGACTACACCAACAGTCCTTTCTAGGACTACCATAGTCCTTTTTAGGACTTACCAATCCACCCATCTTACATGGTGTACCCGTAAACCACATGTATTTTGTTATACATATACATAATTATGTATAACCTTATTGATTTCGTCAAAAATGTTATTATTTTTATTCTCCCCATCACTTTTGTTCGTCGCATATCTCAAGATCAGATGATTCATTTGTCATGAACCATGTCACGTCATCAGGACGCCATTTTGTCAAATGTTAATAATCATCATATCTCAGTCATGAAATATCAATTTCAACTCAAATTTCGCATCAATATTAATCAGGTCAATGGTCATCTTTTCAGACAATTTTTAACGCGAATGAATAGGAAAATTGTCGTTTTTTCACATGTTTTGCAATCCTTATACATCCTTCAGCACACCCTATTAATTTGAGTCATTATTGACTCATAATAACGGAGTACGCGCGCGTCAAAGTCAAAATTACGCGCGCACGCAAAATGGCAAAACATGGTAAAAACATCCTTTTTTTATTCGGCCATAACTTTTTAAACACCCAATTTTCTTTTAATATTCGAATAGATTATGAGTTGTAGATACGAATTCATACCTCATTTATGCCGAGTACATGTTATAAAGTTATCGTATTGACGGTTAAAGTTGAAAATGCGAATTTTTATCAATTTTAATCAATGTTGAAATCGATCACAGTGTACTTTTGACCATATCTCGCTTATTCTCCATCAATGTACTCCCAAATTTTGATATATCGTAGCTGATGTCCTGCTCTATTCGCAATCTATTCACACCATTTAGTTTTGTTCACTGGATCCTGATGAATTGTTTGATTGGAAATGAGAGTCCAAATCTGTTCAAAATTGAGGGTTAGCTAAAACGTATGCTTTCGACCTATAACTGCTGAAAAAATTATGCTCCCAATGTGAAACTTCGCATGTAGATAGGGACTTGCAAGTCCAACATTTCATAAGTTAACACCAAATCGCGAAAATGCATATTTCATCGTCATATTTACCGCAAAAGGTAAAATAAATCAAGCATGAATAACCACGTACGCCGTGGACATGTAATTCAGCACACATGTAGGTTATAATGAAAGGAACAATTTTCATAAGATAAGATCGGATTATGAAAATGGCGTTAAGGATATTTAAATTAGGTTCAAAGGTCAAATAATGCACTGTTACAATGACAAATGCAGTGTGCAATCACTGATGTATCTTCCCGATTTCCCATTTTCGTTAAGAGATCTAATGTTGCTCTCGCGGTATAATTTGTGACACAAGATCAAAGGGTCGTGGGTTCGAATCCAAGGCATTATTTTTTAACTTTCTTTTTTTTCCTCTTTTTTTCTTCTTTTTTTCAGGGGGGGGGGGGGGAATCTATTATTATTGATATGATGATCGAGCAGTTATTTTTGGAATCATCCTTTTATCATAATAAATCGATATGTATAACCTTAATTCGTCAAAAGTGACGAATTCAACATCTAGTTGAGTATTCATGCTTGATTCATTTGACCTTTGACGGTAAATATGACAATGCAATATGCTTTTTCGCGATTTGGTGTTAACTTATGTAATGATGGGCTTGCAAATCCCTATCTACATGCGAAGTTTCACATTGGTAGCATAATTTCTCCAGCAGTTACAGGTCGAAAGCATACGTTTTGGCTAAACCTGAATTTTTATCAGATTTGGACTCTTATTTACAATCAAATAATTCATCAGGATGCAGTTAACATAACGAATTGTTGTGAAAAGATTCCGAATAGAACAGGACGTCAGCTACGATATATCAAAATTTGGGAGAAAATTGATGAAAATAAGCGAGATATGGTCAATAGTACACTGTGATCGATTTCAAAATCGATTAAAATCGATTAATATTCGCATTTTCAACTTTAACCCTCAATATGATGACGTTATAACATTTACTCGGCATAATTGAGGTATGAATTCGTATCTACAACGTATAATCTATCCGAATATTAAAAGAAAATTGGGTGTTTGTGGATTTTTTAAAAAGTTATGGCCGAATAAAAAAAGGATGTTTTTACCATATTTTGCCAATTTGCGTGCGCGCGTAATTTTGACTTTGACGCGCGCGTACTCCGTTATTAGGAGTCAAGAATGGCTCAAATTGATAGGGTACATTGAGGAATCTATAAGGATTGCAAAACATGTAAAAAAACGAAATGTTCCCTCTTCATTTGCGTTACGCGCGCAAATACGCGCGCGCCGACGCGCACGCGCGGACATTTTTGAAACGCTTCAAATTGTCTGAAACATAGTAAATTACTCGGGTTAGGGTTTTGAGCATTAAAAAAAATAATTAATTGACGGACGCGTACGTGCGCGTCTCCGAGTGTAATTGCATGCGCGTGAGCTTAAAAGACGAGCATTGACCTGATTAATATTGATGCGAAATTTGAATTGAAATTAATAAATCATGACTGAGATATGATGATTATTAAAATTTTACAAAATGGCGTCTTGATGACGTCACCCTTATAAAAAAATACCATGGTAATACCATGGTAGTACCATGGTAATACCATGGCACGGTACAATACCATGGTGACACGGTATATTGGCCCAGGTTCTGTACCATGGTATACCGCGGTATTACCATGGTAGTACCATGGCATCGTAGTAACACAATACCGTATGCAATGGTAGTACCATGGTACTATACCGTGGTACTACCATGGAACTACCACGGTACTAAACCATGGTACTACCATACCATGGTACTACCATGGTAATATACCATGGTACTACCACGGTACTATACCGTGGTACTACCATACCATGGTACTACCACGGTAATATACCATGGTACTACCATACCATGGTACTACCACGGTAATATACCATGGTACTACCACGGTACTATACCGTGGTACTACCATACCATGGTACTACCACGGTAATATACCATGGTACTACCACGGTACTATACCGTGGTACTACCATACCACGGTACTACCACGGTACTATACCATGGTAATACCACAGTACTATACCATGGTACTACCACGGTACTATACCATGGTACTACCACGGTACTACCATACCATGGTACTACCACGGTACTACCACAGTACTATACCATGGTACTACCACGGTACTATACCATGGTACTACCACAGTACTACCATACCGTGGTAGTACCACGGTATACAAGTACCACGGTATGGTAGTACCATGGTAGTACAATGGTAGTACTATAGTCATACCACTACCAGCTTTACCAAGCAATCAAAAACATTAAAAATCAATCCATCAATCAATCAAAACAAACGACATTACAAAATCATTTATACAATAGTTTGAAAGGACTGAAATACTAATATGTGTACATTGCATTAAAAAAAAACATTTATTAGAATGGCAATCATCTCTAGATGGACATTTCTTTGTAATACTTTGACAAGTTTGACAAAGTTTTTAGATCTG
>JBAMJV010006041.1:0-61691 GCA_037951105.1 Echinarachnius parma
GTATCGACAAGAACAAAAGAGCGGCTGAATATAAAGACTAAGCGCCAACATGCATGAGTGGAAATTTCCCCCAAAGAATGGTTGATCATGATTGGTCCAATATTGTTGAGGAGTTCTGAATATTCATCAACGAGTAAAATGATACTACGGGTTGCATGCATAATCGCCGGATACTGCTTGTATAATCGCCGGCAAAATCGATAACAAATGGAAAAGAACAATAGAGAATGCTACCAACTGTCGCAAAAAGATAAAGGTTTTTAGCGTTTGAATTATTCTGGCAGATTTTCCCCCAACATAATTATGATGGAAATTATATGACTTAAAATACTAAAATTCGTGGGAATAATTGCATTTGTCTCGAAATATATATGGAAGGGAAAAGTATGACCGATTACCTTCGATATAATAACTGATTCTGGTTTCCCGTATTACATGATAAACAGGGGCAAAGCTACTGGGAAGGGGGGGGGGGGGGGGGTGGAAGGGGCAAGTGCCCCCCATATATAAAACGTGCTTGAGAGAAAACAAATGGGCAAAGGAAATCTGCAATATCCTGTAATTTATTTTAAAAGTAAATATTATCAATTGGCGGCTAATTGGTGAAGACTTTGTTTGGTTTGTCAACCTAAATTAAACCTTTGCCACTCACGAAAATGCATGCCCCCTGATGCCCCTCCCAGTAAAGTTTAAACAATCCCAGATGTACGCAAGGGGTTATACATAGCGGGATAGGGGTAGATTTTAAACCAAAAACCTCTGTCTCATGCATAATAATAAAGTATTTGTCTAAAAATTCATTTCAATTCAATTCAATATTGTATTGGTCCGAAAATTGTGTTGGATTCACAATAATTATCATGATTAATAACAAAAAAAAATTAAATTCATAAAATAAAAACCTCTGAATATCAACAGTCATGACAAAATCATTTACATATACATACATCGTCAAACACCATGATAAACATACATTAAGAAAGGCAAGTGGAGAGCGAGATACACTGTTAAAACGCTGTGTAAAAAAACGCTGTGTAAAAATGGTTGTTGAATCTTTTTATACAACCTTAAGTGTAGCATGATTAGTTGTAGAAAGAAGGGTTGTGTAAAGCGGCCATTGTTCAAGCGTTGATTAAACGTGTTAAATCACGTGATAGTTTCGACCGCGAAATCATCGCGACAAAACCCTTTTTGTCCCGCTGCAAACCAAGCGAAACGAGATAGCGACGAGGTAGCGTGTTAGTCTTATAACCCAAAGGTCCCCTGTTCGATTCCGACTTTGCCGTCTTATAGTACAATCATTTTTGAATTGCTATTTCAACAACAGGGTTGTTTAAAATTTATTCTAAACAACGGTTGTATAGAAAAAAATTAAAACAACAGTTGTGTAAACTTTAAACAACTGGGGTTGTTGAATGTTTTCAACAAGAGTTGGATGGTTCATATGTTAAACAGCGGTTGTAGAAAATTGTCAACGCGTTTTAACAGTGTAAGGAAAACGTAGAATATGGAAAGGGAGAAAGGCCGCAAAGGAGAGAAGAGGAGAAAGAAAATAGAAGGGGAAAGGAGAAAGGCGGAAAGGAGAAAGGCAATAGGAGAGAGGGGTATATATAATACTTGAGAGATATAGCACAGTGATAATTATGATTATTTGAAGTTCTTCTATCATTCTATTTATGGCAATAATATGCACAAAATAATGAAAAGCAAACTGCTGTTCAGGGTAAAGGAATACAATTTCTAATTAGTAGTATTGCATCAACACAAATATATCGAAAATCAGTACACCCATTAGTATTTGGAAATGGGGATAAAAGTCTTTTCACACCAGTCAAAATCAGGTGACCATCATCTTTATGATAAATACATGTAGCTTGTACTAATTATGGAAATCTTGACCAGTAGGAATTTCGATAATATATAATTTAGATCGAAATATATATATCAGTCATTTGCAGTTGTTCCAACTGGTGACCGTCATGGGGGTGATATACTATACAGTAGGACGTCAGATCAACTCGAAGATAATCCCATTTATTTCTGACTGATAACTATAGGCTATATTCATGCTAAATACATTTCGGAAATCTTGACCAGTATAGGGCCTACGTGACCGAGCAGAGCCGTTCTGGTTGCTATGTATGGTGGCACTGAGTCAAAATATATAAAGCCCATAATATAGGCCGATTAAAGGGATCTAACATTGTCCAAATCCGGCACAAATCGTACTTAAAACTCTAGTGGTTCTCTCATATCTTGTTGTATTCGTATAACCAATAATACGGTATATTAGCATGGAACAGGTTGTGTTTTTCGAGCTTCTCTTTTGAAAAACAAACTATTTACGATTGAAGTGTTTCTATTTTTTTAATTATTCATTGGAAAGTTATAATTGTGTACAAAGTCAGTGCAATTCTAGTAAGCAAATATCACTTTGCATTTTCACTCATTCCTTGGCCATATAATTTAACGTGAAATCTTCTGATCACAACGATGCACATTTTATCAGCCATTTATCACTTTTTGCACATGACATGACTGCCGTCATTTTGGGAAGTGTGTGCCAATGTGGGGAATGGGGGTGGGGTGGGAGTTGGGGCCTGGGGGCTGGGTGTGTGATGATTCCGCCCCATTCACGCACACGCCGCGGGAGGGGTGGTGGATTCGGGGGAGGGGGCAGGTCATGGGCCAATTACAGCCCCCATCCAAAAACAACCCAAAAAAAGACGCGTGTGGGAAAAGAATGGACAAAATAATGGAATTGCCAAAGGTTTTTTCGTTTTTGTTGTCACTATGATTGCGGATATCAGGCCAGGGAAAACCTGTGCCCCTCAAATGCAAGACCCCTGCCCCCCCCCCCCCCCCCCCCCCCCCCACCCCACCGCACCCACCACTCTCCACTGGAGAAAAAAACAAACAAGCCATGTTTTGTTAGTTTTGTCTGGCTCCAACGGGTATGCGACTGATATGATATACATTTTTCACGTAGACTTATCTCATGTGTAAATGTTCTTGACCATTAATTGTGACCGAGCAAAGTAGTTCCACGTACTAGTACTTGAGTTAAAGAGATTGTTGAGTTTTGGTCAAACTAAATTTTAGTAACCAAACTTACATTACAAACTAAGTTTTAACTCCACCATGATCGAAAGGTATATACACAAGTAAAGACGACTAAGTAAAAAGCCTATTATCATTAAAAAAGAGCTGTTAAAACTCAAGAGGGGCGCTCTCTATAGAAGCTCATTGGTTTCAACCATTTTTCATACAAAATTGTGCATGTGATGTTTTGTTAAAATAATGATTAAATAGAGATATCATCAACAACTATTTAAAAACCTCTTTTGATTTTTTTTTTTAAAGAAGTGAATATTAAAAGCATTTATGTTTTTTTTTTCTTAAGGGTCAATTAAAGATGTCCCCCGGCAGGGTAGACTTAATGAATAAAATATTTTGAAATCAAATTTTACAACTAGAAAGCATTCGAAAGGGAATGATTCACATTTCACATGTTTCATTCAATGAACTTTAAAATGGAATTAAAACCAACGAAAACCCTTACAATTTTTTTGTTGGGAAGTACCAATACTCAAGTGTACCTTTAACATAGAGGCTTAGATCAGCCTACAACTAATCCGTATGTTTTGTTTATAATTGTCTTACTTCCCTGTCCATGCATGCAGGTTATAAGAAAACACGCATAATTTGTTGGTGTACTAATTAATGGGTTTCGTATTGTGGCGGTTCACGTCCGGCAGCTTATTTATTAATTATTCATCAAACAAGTCAAAATACAATATTGTTTCCAAATATTTTTGATGGGGGATAAAATAGGCTACGCAATTACAACTCGGCTGTTACCCATAGAAAGCTCTGGCTGTACCAGTCACTGACCTCTATCAGTGGTACCAGTCACATTCAGGTTCCTGACACATTATTTTAATTCAAGTGAAAAGACTAATAACATTCCTCTTTTTATGCACCTAACCACGAATGAGTAAATGATAATTTAATTGTTATTACATATAAAGATATACGTAACATTATTATAAAAATCAACAAAGCGGATGCATCTATAGGGGTTATGAACTAAAGAATTTAACCGTAATTCGCTAGTATTTTTCAATAGATTTTTTAACACGATTGTCTGAAGAAGAGGCTAAAAACGATTGCAATCGATCACCTTTAATATGATATCGATACCGTTTTTTTGTCTCCTAATTCTGAATGAAGTCCATCTCTTGAAGAAAAGGTGGTCTTATGGCGCTTTATTGTGAGTATTTTCTACCTTATGATAACCACAATTAAAGTCTTGTATATTAATATTATTTGTTGTATTGATGCGAGTGATAGGATGGTACGTAATATCTCACAATTCCTTGAAAATGTAGGCTCAATTTTGTCGGCCCATCCTATTTTGTAGTTGACGTCTCTCGCCCGCACTTAGCGTGATGCTGACAGGGTACCCACGCCGAAGCTCCGGCGCATCAGCTGTGGTTCAGCCGTAGGTAGCCGCCGTGCCGTGCTTGGACGGTTCACCGCTTGGACGTCGCGTTGAGTTGTAATTGTGACAACTGACAGTGACATCGCATCCCTTCTTTCTTAAAGTTTCAGCTCTACCCACCAGTAGGGCCACCTATGTGTGCAGGCTAATTGACCTTAAAATTATACATATGATACGGTACTTACCACCAATGGAATCTCCGATATGTGATCCAACTGTCCGGTGCATTAAAATTATGATTTTTCCCTCCATTCCGCATAAAATCAGTGATTTATCCGCCTTCTTTCCGTGTCGTATCGCGACTTCTGAACGATCGATGATCGCGCTTTGGTCTTCATTCAAGTCGCCCGCCGATTCCAAATAGACGGCAGATCTGACGCGCGCGTTTAGTGGTCGTACGGACTTACGCGTCAGATCGATCTGTCCGTTTACTTGGAATTGGCGGGCGACTTGAATGGAGACCACAGCGCGATCATCGATCGTTCAGAATACGACACGGAAAGAAGTCGAGTAGGCGGATAAATCACTTATTTTATGCGGAATGGAGGGGAAAATCATAATTTTAATGCACCGGACAGTTGGATCACATATCGGAGATTCCATCGGTGGTAAGTACCGTATCTCATATGTATAATTTTAAGGTCAATTAGCCTGCACACAAAATGTGCAATTTCGGTACGGTGTGAGCTGGACGTAGAACGCGTTCTGTAGAGTTAGTTAAACTATAACTTAAAGCGATCCGGCATTACTTAGCATTAACTACTATTTAATTATATTTATAAATTTAACTAAAAGTATTAATTAACTTGTGTCTTGTCTTTCAGTTTCACTCTTTTGACTTTGACTTTGTCAAATTCAGCCAAAAATCAACGTCACTTTTTAATACTGACTTAGACTTTCAGAGACAGAGAAACTTTCAGTTTCAGTCTTCACAATTCTCTTGATCTTGAAGTTTTTCATTGTTGTTTGGCTTATTTATTTATGGTAACAGAAGAATGAAATGGATTTTGACTTTTCAAATGTCTCCCAAATTATTGAGATATTTTGTATTTTTGAATGGAAAAGGTAAATCCATGAAACTCGAAAGTGTCCAGACACTTTGTCTTTTCAATTGTATACTTACTAGAAATCTTGTTGATTAGTCAGACAAAAGGATCAGACAGAATTAGATCATTAGCGTAGTCTAGACTAGAGTAGAGGCTACAATACCCTGCGCCATTGCCATTGTTTGTGGTTTTGTAGTTGTACACGGTACGCGTGCACGCTCTGGTCGGGTTTATATGCAGCGCAAAGTTATGAACTACGTTCACAAAAGTGCTACCGAAACATGATTCAATAATCAATGATTCATCATTTCAATTCTTCACCGTTAGGTGAAAACAAATTGTAGAGCGAAGGCACTGCGACATTATGGTCCGATCGATGCAAATTTGTATTGGAATGAACTACGAATCGTAGATCGACAACGGTGAAAATCAAGGTAGTAAATATTGAACTAATTGATAGAAAAACAGAAAATAGAACATTTGGATCCTAACGGCTGACTTAAAACTAAAAGTGGATTTCTGAATTCAGAATTGCGTATTGCCTGGAAATAAGCAAATTAATCATTCAATCATTTGATCCAAATGATCCAAATGTCAAGTTCATTTTAGGCAAATCTAATTTCAAAGTCATCGGCCCGCTGGGTTATGTCAGTTAAAGGGATAGTTGAGTTTTGGTAGAGAGGGCGCTAGACTACTTTTTTGTTGTTGTGAGGTAATGAAAAACTGAGTGTAAAATTTGAAAGAGCATAATATTTAAATAATAAAATCATCTTTGTTTGATAAAAATCGGTTCAGAGATGGCTGAAATATCCATAAATATAACAATTTGTAATAGAGCTGGGGCCCCAGGTTTATTAGAGAATTTTGAACCTGCCGTTAAAAATTTTAAAAAATGCTTCCTCTTTTCAAAAAGTTACAAAATAGGTATTTAAATAGTTGTTGGTTATTTCTCTATCTAATCACTATTTCAACAAAGCATCACATGCACAATATTTTATTCAAAATGGTTGAAACCGATGAGTGTTTAGAGAGCGCCCTCTTATGTTTTAACGGCTCTTTTTGAATTGATAACATGATCTTTACTACGTCATTTGTAATTTTGTGTTCCTTTCTAGTTATAAAGTTAGTTTGTAATGTAATGATGCAGGTTTTGGTTACTAAAATTCAGTTTTACCAAAACTGTACTCTCCTTACCAGAACTCAACTATCCCTTTAAATGCAGCATATGCAATTATTAACCCCTTGACTTGCAGGGGTGGGGTTATGTAGCCTCTACGGTACTTCGCATGAACGATGAGGGATAAAATCTGACATTAATGTTCACCTTTCCACTATGTTATTATTGTTCTTTTTCTATGAAAATATCCACACTTACAAAAATATTGGTATTAATGATTGAAATCTCAAATATCACTTAAATTGGAAAAATCTTATGAAGTAAGTAAGGCTGTCGATTTCGGGTATATTTACTACCCGGGACTCGCGATAATTTTTCGGGCGAGTCCCGGGTACCCGAAATTTATCAATTTGTTGATTTCACTATCTATTATAGGCATTTCACGCCGCTGGGAAACATGTTCATTCAAGTGACAAAAATGCAGCGTATTTATGACATTAAATCATCTTATAAAATACAGCAAATTCGTAAATCGATTTTTTGCTTTTTTTTCGGGATATCGAGTATCGATTTTTGCTCCCGGGACTCGACATTTTTCAGCGGGACCCGGGTACCCGGGACTCGTCAACAGCCTTAGAAGTAAGTGGATCATTTTAAATGGTTCCTCGAGTGCTAAGAACAATTTGTTTTCTTCTATGTAATTAAGATTCTAAAATTTTAACTTCAAGACTGTATATCTATCAAGTTCCTCCAAAATGTTAATCAAAACCTTCTGTCCAAAGTTAGACACAACTCACTTTTAGAATGCTTTTAAAGTCTATATCATGACTCTCTGACTAAATTTAATCACAATTTAAAGACTCCTCGTAGAGTAAGACATGACTTACTCTAATGACTTCATAATATATGATTAAATATTATGAAACAAATGCCATTGCCCTTCAATGCATCCATTCCTTTATTTATTTTCATCTTTCTTTCCCATTTTTTTGTTCTCTTAAACTTACAAGTTCAACTTTTATGGCAATGTCAAAGTTCCAGCATTATACTAAAAATCAAACAAGGTTTTGCCTAACCCTTGCTTTTAAAATCGTACATGATGCATTTTCTTGTAAGTAATTACCTTCTTTTTTTCTGAATTTATTAGGAAATATACCCCATAAATGGAATATCACCCGTGGTAATGCTGCTCATCAGTTTGCAACGGAGAACATTTGGTTGCAGAATTCAGGAGAACTGTGAGTGTGAGAGCCGTTTATTGTGTTCACATTCCAATCTGATCTATGGAGGAAGGACGTTCCACAGAAACAGAACTTCGGTGGCTGTTCAGTCGTCTCGCCACACGCGACTCAGGTGAGCGTTTGCAGGCGTTGGCTGAGATTGAGGATACCGGTGCTGATCTGTCTGCTTGTGCTGGCACCCCGAATGGGACAGGAGATGGTGTTCAAATAGGAGGAAGCAGCAGCAGCAGCAATGCGGATGGAGAACTCATTGAATCGCCACTAAGCAAGAAGGTGTCCGCAACACGTTTCTTGGCCAATGTGCTAAGGTTGGCAATCCAATGCCCTTTCGGCGATGTGAGAGAGCGCTGTAACGCAGTACTGCAAGGTGTCAAGGCAAGTATTTGAATTGTGCTTTTAATTCTTTACATTTGACATATGAAAATGTGTATTATTTCATGATCACAACATACTGTAAACAAGACATGAAAATACCCGTAATCCAGTGATCAATCCTCTCTGTGTTTTTGACTGATGATCTCCACATTCGTAGCCCATTTCATAAAACACTTGCAATTGTTGTAAGTGTCCGATTATTGTAACTAGCAATTGCCCGATGGCTAAGGACCAGTAAAGTTAAATAAATTTGATTTTGAATTATAGTGGCTGGATGACAACTAAAATGTTAAACTGCCAGTGCTGTATCCAAGAACTTAAGAAGAAAATATTGTTTCTTACATACGTGAGTTAATGTTTGATCCCTAAAAACAACAGCTTGCACATAGCTGTTGTTTTTAGTGATCACACACCGAGCTGAAAGTTTGAAGGGAGGATGTTCATCTGGTGTCAAAACAGAACAAACTGGTAGGCAGAAACAAGGATTTATGCGGCTCACTTTCTTACGAGAAAGTGTGTCACTGTCAGGCCGTCTTACCTTTAAACCGCAATTGAAGTATTTTCTAAGAGGTATCAAATTTGCGAATAATTCCACAATTTTCCACATTATGGTTTCATCATTTGGTGGCCCGATTTTACTAGCCTTTCAGCAATCAAGCATTAGTGTTAGGTTTTATTTCTTTATGACCAGGGATAAAAATAATATTGACATATGTACTAGTTTGTCAGAGATGTCAAGGACTCAGGAGTGTCCAAATGTGACAGTCTGACAGACATGTGCACATAACTTTACTTATTGTGCTTGTTTAAACATTTCTGTTCAGGATTGTAAGAGAATTTGAAATGTGTAGGTAGTTTTATTACACTTCTCTGCTATACCTGTATCTTTCTTTCTATCAAATATCTTTCTCTGTGCACATCAAAGAATCTGTAGTTGACAATAAATAAATGCTTGTTATATATAAATCAGAGTAAAACGTACATTTTTTAAAGGAATGTACATTAATACAGGGTCTGTTTCAAAGACTGACAATGACAATGTTTTGGTCAATTACTGTTTCCTCACATAAATTGTAGTGTACCATACAGCCATTCTATAAAGTTCATTGACACACTTTTAGAGCTCTCCCAATATTAATTTCCCTTTCTTTTCATTTATTTTTTCTTTACTTCTCCTCTTCTCTTTCTTTTCTGTATTCTGCTTTGTCGTTCAGTGTATGTCAAGGATAAAACAAATTTTAAAAGCACTTCTTTTATTTCATCCAAATTATAAACAAAATCCGTTTTTGTCAACTTTTCAGAAACTTCAGATCTAAAATGTAGATAAACATCTTGTTAAATGCAATCAAGAGGGGAAACAATCTTATCATTGTATTTAAAGCCTATCAAATTATTACACCTACTTTGTTGAAGTTTGTATGAACAAAGTTCTGCAATCCACATTTAAAGAGCAGGATCCATCCTTAGTTAAACATACATTGTATTTATAAATCAATATTTACAATATTCAATCAATAAAATGTCTTTGTTAGTATGTTTGAAAGGGTGGGGGGTTGGATCCGTGTGGTGTACAAAGCCAGTGCAATGATTCAGCGAATATCAGTTTGCAAATTATCACTATTTACTCGGCCATAAAACATCCATTTAACCTGACATTTTCACACATTACTTAGTGGACATATCAGATCACAAAAATACACATTTTATCAACCATTTATCACAAAAGTACTAGATCCCTTTTAAAGGACCTAAAGAATATAACGTACTTTGACACTTATTCCATAGTTGATGACTTGAAACATAGGTCGTAGGCCGAAAAAAAATCCATGAAAATAAACACAGTAGTGATTTAAGACTAGTTTTCTGATGCCAAATCTCACTTAGCAGCCAGTTTACGCCCCACCCACATTTAGGGTCCGGAATCGGCAGCGTGATCGACATGTGATTGACAATTCATTGGCTTACGTCATGACGCGTCATCTACAGAATTTAGTTCATTAGTCCGTTCTTTAGATGACGTCACATTTTAGCGATTTAAAAGGGGCGTTCCCAGGACAATTAGATATTCACTAATTACCCCAAAATTTATTGATTTCATGAGAAATGACTGCCAAATTCTTTTTCTTCGGGAAAAATTACATATAGAGAGCCGAATTGTGAAAATTAGGCCATCTAGACGCTGTAGCTCTTTTAAGTTCACAATCCATGTGTAACTGTAATGCAATGTGCTACTGAAGACTACGTATCTAAAAAATTTCATTCCAAGGAGGACAAAAACACCCTGAAAATGAGATCAAACAGTGACTGGACAGCTTTTGTCATCAATCCTTTTGTTGGACACCACCTATTCAGTGTCCAGGCAGTCCTACCTGAAGTTACACAATAGGTAATTATCAAGGCCACTAGTAGTCAGCTAAGAAGCCACTTCAAGCCACAATAGGGAAACCTCCTTTGAGCATGAGTTTTCAAGTGAACTTAGTGAAGATAACTGTCACTGAGTTTTACAGCTGGACCATGGCATAGGATTTTATAAAATTAGGCATCAACTTGTATGAAGAAACACAATTTGAACCTCTTTTTGTGATTTTGTGATTTTTTCACTTGTGGTGAATAGTGCTCTATATCCTATGATAACTGATAGTGGAATGAAAACTAGTGATGAATCTAGTGATGGATTATCTAAAATGCCATGTTATCCCCTTTCAAGACAATTTGATTTTGGTATGTATGTATTTTCCGTAGTCCCCAACCTAGTACTAGTGAGAACAGTGCTGATCAGGTTTTAGAATATAATGTAGGTGCCAAAATTTGAGATTCCTGAATATATTTTTGAATTGAGACACAACAAAATATATACCAGACGCAATATATCCACTGGGTTATTTAAAATTACTTTAAAAACATGCTCCTGAACAGTTTGATAAAGAAATAACTATTGCTTAGACAGGACATCATGTCTTTCGTTACATTGAATATTGACCTTTCCCCAAAAGTAATGTCGCATTAACTCATCTACATACCTTCAGTAACTACTGCATAGAATTTACGTGAATAACCAGCAGTGGGAGCAGAGGGATAGTGTAGAGTGTGTACATTTGTGTGTGCAGGGCTGTACAGTGGATCGCGCACTGTACTGCCATATGTACACAGGCCTGTAGTCACATTGAGCTTGGCAGTTGATTGGTTGAACTAAAGTGTTGTGATAGAATGGAATTTTCCACTCATTGCATATAGGGTGGGGGAAATTTTTTCTTTTTATCATGATCTCTGGAACAAATCTTTTGACATGAAATCATTTCTTTTAGCAAATGTGTTTTTATTTGGGCCATTTAATGTATGGCCAGAATCCCCCGGGGGGGGGGGGGGGGGGGGGGGGGGGGGGCACTCAAATTATTTTTTGACGGGGGTGTGCCTCACGGAACTCTGAAATGGGGGTCTGAAGAGCTGGCTACAAGCACAAAATATAGGGTCTTTGGAGCTACAAAAACCCTGAAACGGGAGTTAAGGGGTCTAAGGAGCAGACTAAAACTACAAAATACATAGACTTGGAGTTACCAAAAACCTACGGAAACCCTCAAAAAGGCTCAAATGGTGGTCCAAGGAGCCGAACTAGAAGAAGAATAATGGACTTGGCGCTACTCAAATACATAGCCAAGTCATTCCGGGGGTCTATGGAGCCGAACTAGAAGAAGAATAATGGACTTGGCGCTACTCAACCTACTCAACTACCTAGCCAAGTCATTCCGGGGGTCTATGGAGCGGCAATTTTTGAAAATCGGGTATCTTTATAGCTGCGATCGGGTGTGAAAACGGGGTTCTTTTAAGCGGCACATACCCGTCTTACATTATACATGAGTGCCCCCCCTCCCCCCCCCCCCCCCCCCGGGCAGAATCCATGCCCCATGCATACCGCAATCATCGTAAAGAGCAGTGTTTTTAGATGTGTTTTTTTAAATTTGTGCTTCATGGAAAATTTCACTAATTTTTATGTTTTGGAAAATAACATGCAGTCTATAATAAAAATGATACAAATAATATATCGCAAAGTATAATGCGCCTCAGAATATGCTGAAATATTATCGTTATTTTCCAAAATAAAAAGACAAAAATTAAAGGGGAAACAAATCAAGTCTTTTTCACACACAATAGCAAATTAAAATGGAAGTTACGATTTGTGACTACTTGAACTTCCTTGAACTTCCTTGAAGTATTCCTTATTTTTTCTTAATTTTCTCCCAAAATAACTGTTTTGTGTTATGTGAATTAAAATGTACATTACACAGCATTATCATGCATGTAATCACATGCCATTAATTGTGTAATAATTTATTTAAAAAACATTATTATCCAATTATTTTTTCTGTGCATGCATGTATACTCTAGAAATACCAGTATAAATGTAATCTACATGTAGGTCACATCTTTGTTCATGTTACAATGTATAGTATACTTTCATAACACCAAGGAAAAAAGAAAATGTATTTTTTTGGTGAAATATTAGACTATTGCATAATATGCATCAATACATTGTTCCCCTAATCAAATGTATCCTTAGTTTGCCAGAATAATAAACTGTATACTGACAAATCTTCCATCTCAAGAGAACCTCTCTGGACTGCGTTAAAGGAAAATACTTCTTTAAAGGGACTTAGTAACATTGTCCAAATCCTCAAAATCCAATTGGAATTTTAGCAGTTCCCTCATACCTTGTTGTATTCGTAAATAACAATAAAAGCATCCATGGGACAGGTTTCGGTTTTTCTAATTTCCCTTTCGTTAAAAAGATATTTACCATTGAAGTCTTCAGATGTTAAATTATCTACTGGATCATCAAAAACTGTGTACAAAGTCAGTATCAACCATTCATCACTTTTTGCACATGTCAACAAAGTTACTACATGTAGATCCCTTTAATTATTGCTTTTGCCTAGATACATTGTACATAATGTGGGTCTTTTGGTCACTATATCTTGAAGGATAATTACTGCAAATAACATCGCAAACTTGTAAATTTGCAACAACAGTAAATCATTTTATTCAAAATACAATCGTCATTCTGTTCCCTCAAGAAATTTTTGTACAACTTTTCCCTCAAACTATTTATCCAAAACGTGTATATACATGTACTTGTGTGATTGCATCATCTTGCCTGGTAATTGATTTAAAGAACTTGTTATGTAATCTTGAATTTGCAGCAAACAATACCAACAAATAACCTAAGCAGTATTCTTTGTTCAAGATTCACAGCAATATATTATTAGTACATTTTCGTTATTATTTGCTTCTGAGCTAAGCCTATCAGTTTTTCATTACAAGTAGAATTATCATTTGCGGAGTATTGTTTTTTTTTTTTTTTGGGGGGGGAGGGGGGATAATTGACACTTCATTCAGGCATAAACCACCATGATTATTTCATTATTTTTTCTTCAAATTTGTATTTCACTGTTTAGTTCTGAGAATGAGACTAATATGTTATGCAGTTCCAACTCCTGTTCATCTCTTTTGTACACACAAGTACTAGGCTTTACAGGTTTTGTATGTACCTGCAAGAAAGGGGGTGAAGATGAAGAGGACCTCATTTGTTCATAACAATGGGAAGACCGTCAATAAGTGACCCATTGATCTCTTTTTTTCAATGTAGAGTAGTCTCATACCAAGACCACTGTAATGTTTGTATGGTCGGGGCATCCAAGTTTGCGCGGCATCCAAGTACGCGCAGTTACTTTCCCATTGGCTTTGCACATGCTTGAAAATGCCTGTACAATGACAATGAAGAAAGCTACAATGGCTGTAAAAAAGGGGGTACAAATGAAGGGGAAAATTAGCGTGCAAACTTCGATGCCCTCTTTTTTAACCAATACAAATGAAAGGGTTTTGAAAACGAGCAAAAACGTATGAAAGTCATATTTTGGTGGGCCGATCGGGCAAGCAGATTTTCAACCCGACATTGACAAAATTAGAAAAATCTTGTTTTCTTCCATGTCATGCTCCATCTATAATCACAGGTTTGATCAAGGAAGAGTGATATTTTTAATAGTACAAATTTTACTCATGAAGTAACACTTTCGGGCCACCAGAAAAGGGGAAGAAATTATTTCACTGGCACAACCGGGCCACTATTAAAAAAAAGGTAAGTGTGGAGCCCTGCCACAAGTGTCTCTTGCTCCTACATGTTCATGACTACAGTACATGTATGCCAACATTCTTAAGTGTATCTGACTATCTAGACATGTTTATTGTATTCCTCTAAGGCTATGCAACTGCAAGGTCATGTACATTGTAGTTTAGGGTACACTCTGCACATAGTCCACATATTATAAGTGTATGTAACATGAAATGTCATTGCACATGAGGTAATTTATTGTGTTTTCCCTTGTTTTGTTTTTTGGATGCATCCAAAAAGGTGGCATGATTCTGGGAGTGTTTACATTTAGTTCTGGTTCCTTTTCATCCACATTGAACCCTTCCAAACTTTTCTTGGCTCAGTTTACAACAGTGGTCAGTGGACCATTTGATGGATAGTCTTTCGCCTGAAACCTGAATCTGGTGGCCGCAAACAAAGAAACATATTACAAATTCAGTTATATTGGGTTCCCCATTCGGGCCAGAGGAAATTATTAATGAATTTGGGTAGCCCAAGCCCCAAAGCTCCTACATGTTCATGACTAGAGTACATGTATGCCAACATTCATAAGTGTATCTGACTATCTAGACATGTTTATTGTATTCCTCTAAGGCTATGCAAGGTCATGTACATTGTAGTTTCAAATGTCTTCTAGATATATTGATCATCTCCTATTGATGTTGTGGTTTGTACATATGAATCGATCAATGAATATATCATTCTATAGGGTACACTCTGCACATAGTCCACATATTATGTAAACTGTATGTAACATGAAATGTCCTTGCACATGAGGTAATTTATTGTATTTTGGTTTTCTTTTTGGGATGCATCCAAAAAGGTGGCATGATTCTATCATGATTCTGGAAGTGTTTACATTTAGTTCTGGTTCCTTTTCATCCACATTGAACCCTTCCAAACTTTTCTTGGCTCAGTTTACAGCAGTGGTCAGTGGACCATTTGAGGGATAGTCTTTTACCTGAAACCTGAATCTGGTGGCCCCAAACAAAGAAACATACATATTACAAATTCAGTTATATTGGGTTTCCCATTCGGGCCAGAGGAAATTGATAATGAATTTGGGTATCCCAAAGCTGATTTGTTAGTGGCCCCGGGCTAGGGGGCCTGCGCTAATTTTGAGCACTGTATCTATAGTCTAACTCTTCAAAAGTTTTTCTCTGGAACTGCTTTAATTTATTTCATAATGTCCTTAACATTTCAATTATGCAATTAAAATGGCATTTTCTACATCAAGTGTTTTATTACAAGAGTAAGATATATATTTATAATTCCTAATTCAGTTTAGCTGTTAGTTGTGTGATATTTTATTCTGATTTGTATGCAATTTGCTCAATGGAGGCCTGAGGCTAAAGACTATATAAGGCAGTCTTGTGAATATGCATGAGTGACACACCCCCACCAAGCCCCTCTTTTACAGCCAATCACAGTACAGCCTTGTAACCATATGATCAGATGCAGCTGTTCTGCATGATACCCTCATGTGCACTTCACACAATGCACACATACACACACACACTGTATACTGTATTGCATCACCCTGTGGGTTTTTATCTATAGGCATTGCATGCATTGCACTGGTGTGTGTACTGACATGCAATTCATGCATATTCATACTGTCTCTAGCAGCTGATTGCAGGTTATGTGTGATGCAATATCCTGTAGTAGTTGCTGCATCTCCTTTTTGCAAAGCGAATGAATGGAAATCATGCATACTTTGAAGTGTGGGAACTAAAATTCTGGTTACAACCCTTCTGTTGTATGTTTTGACAACAAAAGTATTGCATAAGACAAGATTTGTTGGGTGGAGATAGAGGAGAGTTCATGGAATCACAACATCGGGACCAAATGCTTGGTTTTGAGAACAGTTGCTGTACATGTACTTTCTTGGATGGTTGTGCGCATGAAGACGAAGAGGATAGAATGGGCAAGCAGAGCTGTGCAGACTGTGAAGGCAGCGAAATGCATCTTGCTTTCGGCGTCAGTGACGGTAGCGGAGAAGGAGGAGAGGCGTTGGCAAACTGCCGCCAGTGTAGGGTAGTTGCGGAAAAGCGTGGTCGTTCCCCGTCGCCATTTCAGGTCGGTTTATAACCCTCTGATGTCCGGGTTTACATACTTATTAAACATAGTCTTTATATTCTTTTAGTTTGTTAACCTTCCGAACAGTTAGGTGAATACATGTCCTTTGCAATTGATCTACTGGTACATGTATCATGTGTTGCTTTTTTGGCACCCTGCCTAAACTCAGCCTGAGTTTTGAAGTCCGTTGGTGAGAGTGGCCATTTCAAATCAAATGTCAACCCCAGGAATATTTCTTGACAACATTCCATGGTCCTACTAGAAGTTTTTAGAAGGTACAGTATGTACATGTATCTGTCACATCTGTAGGTATAGATTGTTTTTCAAGCATTCTACATCCATCTGTAAATCATCTGTTAATCACATGAGTATGATAAATTATTAGTACATTGTATGATTGAGTATACATTGTCTTGCTTCATCAGGCATTGATGTCATACTGTTTCCGCTTTTACCAATGTATACCGTAGAACACCATCGTCAAGCACCCCCCAAGCACCTATAAGCATCTTGCTTTTAAAGACGTTTCCATGAGATTCACCTCCATTATTATCCTCATGAATATTCCTCACCATTATTTGCATTCTTGATAAAAGTTTCCCGTTTGGACAGAGAGCGGGCGCTCTTTAAAAGCAAGATGCATATTGGTGCTTGGGGGTGCTTGACGATGGTGTTCTACGGTATTGCATTCATGAATACACAAATAGAAGTTTACACAGATAGTAATGAAGGAACTGCATGACATGTTCGGCAGAGCTCCGCACTAACTTTAATTGCCAGAGGCCGGTTTGACCAGTACATGTAGAATAATTTCCTCTCAATTTATTGAATGGCCAAAACAAATATGTATTAACCAAAATGATCTTTCTACTATACTAAAGTAGCCGATCACGTCTGTCTGTCTGTCCATCTATGCATTTCGTAGTGCATTGAGGCACCAACATCAAACTTTGGGTAGTGATTGGTGATGACCCATAGAGGTTTGTGGTCTGGGTCAGGTCGGGGTCAGTTTGACCAGTGGTCAGTTATGAATCGGCCAATATTCCACGTTCATTTGCCATGCAGTCGCGTCGAGCGCTGATCATCGCACATGCTTGCGACGGAAGTACCGTGAAAAGTGTGTTGCTGAAATGACCTTTCATTATGTAGTCTTTGTTCAGCCTGGAATCGATACGTTGTAAATTACTTACGCACATTATCGTATGCCTGTCAAATCGGAAATAACACGTGTGCCGCTGTGTGCGCCTGAATTAAGACTATCGTAATTTGCTTGCGAATTGTTGTTTTTCAAACTTTTAAATAATATGGATTTAAAAATTGTAATGACTGATTTTCGAATAGAATTAAAACAAATCTGGCGAAAGCGACCGTCGGGCGGTGAATTTGCATAGGGGCAATTCCATGATTAGGTGGACATGACCCCAAAATTTCAAAGTGTCTTTTTCTTACATTTTTTGGTTGTATATGATTAAAGACACATCAAAATTACTGGAAAGGTTATTTATTTTGCTTTGACTGTGGTAAAAGTGGGTTAAAATAGCGAATTTATATTGGTTATATTTTCCTGTGTTATTTCTAATGTAAGTTAAGAAAAAGTTGATTAAGCCATTATGAGCATGAAAATACACAAGACCTTACAAACTTATCATATTTATTTAGTGAGTACAATGCTCTAATAGATTTATCATGCAAAATGAAGAATCTGAGTTGCTTATGCCAACAGTGAGTGAAATTAAAAACCATTGGTATGCCATGTAACGTTACTAACCAAAACATGGATTTATTTTTCTATAGAGAGAATGCAATGCCTTATAATATTCCTACTTCAAATGTTTCTCTTCCAGGCAATGCTCTATCAAATTTAAGGAACAAATTTTACAAATATTATATGATGTATTAATTATAAGCAGTCAAAATCTGTAACGTTACTAACCATGTAACGTTACTAACCAGTCTATGATACAGAGTGTAACGTTACTAACCATAACCACAGTGAAAGAGACACTTATAAGCTGGCCCTAATCAAAAGTAAGTGACAGGATATGTAAAGTAAGACAAAAGAGGCCACTTTAGAACAATGGATGACCAATTTTTTTAAAGTAATGTGAGTTATTCAATGTGCAGCATCCCATGTGTGCAGCATCTCATATCTATGGTCTATGCAAGAACATGTGCAGTATCTGATGTTCAGCGTGAGCAGTATTTTAGTGTAAACTCCTCATAAATCTTTCTCCTGGAAAGTAGTCATTGGAAAATATTGTTGACTCTACTTTGACGAGCAGCGACCTGTCTTTGGTAAGTTGAATTATTGTAGTAATTATAATCTTAATTATCATTTATACCCTATATCAAGGTATTTCGTTGTACTGAATACACTGTGTACAGTTTACACTGATTAATGATAATGATATACATTGTATTTACAGTGAAAACTAATATGTTGATATAAAACAAATATATTGTAATGGATTACATAAACTTACAAGTGTATATTTAATGTAATTACACTGTCCAGAGATGTTTATGTTTATGTGTTTTTAGGGGTACATTATGATTAGCCATGTCGGTTGCCATGGAAACTTGTATGTAAAAAAAAAACATCTTTAGTGATGAAGCACTTGCAAAAAGTAGTATTTTAATTTAGTGAAAACTTCTAAGGGATACAACAAGAATCTTAAAACCAATTTTGTGACTGAAATATTTTTACAGGTATACTATATTTGTAACAATTGTTTTATCTCATTTGTTTGTGTCATATGGGAACTTTCCAACAATCACAAATAAGTATTCTACTCTGCAATATGATGCAGAAAATGTTCATCTTAATTAATTACTACTTGCCTATCTTTTAGTTCACGAATAAATTATATTTTGTTTTTATTTATTTTTCTATATGTAGGTCATGAAGCAAATTCAATAGTGAACTTGAAGAGGACTTGCAAGTATGAGGAGTACAAAGATAAGAAAGCAGTTACCATGAAGAGGAGCTGGGAGAAGAAAAAGATGCAAGAACATTCCCTACCAAAATGTGTGCAAAAACAGCTCCAAATTAAGAAGAAACTAGCTCCAAACAAACATCTCTTTTTAGAATTCTATCTCTCCAATGATTATGTTTTGTATTAAAACACATAATTATTTTATTTACACAAAGCCACATGTATTTGAATTTGATACTATGAACAAAGTACTATTTAAAGTTTTTGTAAGAATCCAAATGTAACATTAATTGGATTATTGAACAAGTCAACAAATGACCATTTGGATTGATAGATCTCTACTCAATATTTGCCTGCTAAAATACTACAAATATTGAATCTAAATGCTTGCAAATAAACAGTTAACTGGTATTACAAAGTATGCATTATTAACCTACCACCTACCAACTATGGAATGTATCGGATAAGATATGTTTTCAAACAGTTTTCATGTTTCAAGTTGTGAGTTAAGAGTTTCTAGTTAAAGAATTTAAAAGTTAAGAGTAATATGGATAGTTATGTTGATTTACTTGTAATTCCTAAGTATTACTTGTGATTTTGAGGCGAAGGGAGGGTAAAAAAATGATGTTTGGTAACTTTTACCTTTGCACGGACAAAGTGTAACGTTACTAACCGTAACGTTACTAACCATGATTTTGGAGCCTAATGAAAAAAATATGAGTCAAGATGCTTTAATTATTGGCTGAAACATGTGCCAACTAACTAGAAGTAAAATGAATATGGCACTTTGTTGGAATTATCTAAGGTTCTAGAAGACTTCTCATTTGAAAACATTGATTTTTTCCCATGTCCTTTTTTTGTAACGTTACTAACCGACAATAAAAGTTGCCATGGCGACGCGAATATTAGTTCAATTGTGTTCATTTTTTGTTTGTATTATAGACCTAGGGTGGGTGAACATGTTGTAACATGATTGTGACTTGAAATTAATAGATGGTGGTGTTATAGTAGAATATGTTATGAAAATATGCTCTAAATGTAACGTTACTAACCGTGGAATTGCCCATAGACTATATACAGAGTAGCGGAATATTGTAGGTCCGGCATCTGTGCATTGTCAACGCACAATCTACTACATTGTACACACATTCGTGTGATTGTACATGTCCGTATATGCATGACTGAATTTGATCGGTGATTTTTGTTCACATTTTCAACACGATATTCGCAAAATTGGCAAAACAGGGTATACGGCTACCAAAATAGGTTTCTCTCTGTCACTGGTTTAATTTTCTGAATACAGGCTAATTGTAAATGTTTGCTCGAAGTGCATACTTTGTTGTACTGAAGTATAAAAAATGTGTGCTTTTTGTAAATAACGTGTAAACAAGAAGAGCAAGGAATTAGGGTTATTGATCTACTTGACAACGATTTAATTAATACTGTTTATTGTTTGACATGTGATCGCTGGCAGCATACCTAGGGTTTTTACAAGGGGGAGGGGGGGTAGGGGGGGTTATTGCGTCAACCAAAATTTTCGACGGGCTGGGTGTTGGCCAAGTATTTCGAGGGGGGTGTCGGTCAAGTAACTCGAGGGGGTGTCGGTCAAGTATTTCGAGGGGGGTGTCGGTGAAGAATTTTCGAGGGTGGTGTCGGTCAAATATTTCGTGGGGGGGGGGGGGCGGTGAAGAATTTTCGAAGGGGGGAGGGATGTTGGTGAAGAACCTCGATGGGGGGTGGGGGATTTTTCGAGGGGGGTGTCAGTGAAGATTTTTTCGAGAGGGGGTACCAGTGAAGATTCTTTCGGTGTCGCTGAAGAATTTGTGAGGGGAGTGGGTGTCCGTGAATATTTTTTGAGGGGGGGGGGGGTGGTTATTTCCTCAACCAACATTTTTGAGGGGTCAGGTGTCGGTCAAGTATTTCGAGTGGGGAGAGAGGGGGGGGGCTGTCAGTGAAGAATTTTCGAGGGAGAGTGTCGGTGAAGAATTTGTAAGGGGGGTGGGTGTCCTCACCCCCCCCCCCCCCCCCCACCCGGGTACCCATATGCCTTTGAATATGAGATTGAATCACCACCGGGGGGGGGGGGGGGGGGGGGGTGTCGGTGAAGAATCTTGAAAGGGGGGGTGTCTGTGAAGATTTTTCGAGGGGGGGGGGGGTTGTCGGTGAAGAATTTTCTAGGGGGGTGTCAGTAAAGATTTTATTGAGAGGGAGTAACAGTGAAGATTCTTTCGAAGGGGGGGTGGTGGGGGTGTAGGAGAAGATTTTTCGAGGGGGGGGGTTGTCGGTGAATATTTTTCGACGCGAGGGGGGTGTCGATGAAGATTTTCTCGAGAGGGGGTACTGGTGAAGATTCTTTCAAAAGGGGGCGGGGGTGTCGGTGAAGAATTTGTGAGGGGGGTTCATGGTGTCCGTGAATATGTTTTTGAGGGGGGGGGAAACCCCAAAACAGCCCTTTTTCATCAAAGTGAAATTTGAACCCCCCCCCCCCCCCCCCCCCGTGTACGCATATGCCTGTGAATATGAGATTGTATTTTTAATTATACACTTATTAAATCATATCATAACCATTCAAACAGAGATTCCATTAATTGACCAAATGTTTTTTACAGGATAGATACAAAAAATAACAAAATACAAATATACAACATACAACATTATCTTACTCAAAGATCTGGTGACGGGTAATTTACTAGTATTAATAAAAACTACTATTATGGATGATGATTCTCTCATCTCTGTCATTGTCTGTTTGAAAAGGCCTGGTCGGGCTATCAAATATGTCATTCATAAATCAACGCTCGAAATTAACTTTTTTTGCTGGTGGCCCGGTCGGGCCAGTAAAATTAGTATTTTTCCAATTTTGGTGGCCCGAAACCAAAATCTACTGGCCCGAAGAAAATAAAGAAAAACAAAAGAAAAAAACGAGAAAATTCATAGCACATTCAAAACTGTGGAAAAGTGGAAAATTCACTGTTATTATACAAATTTGACCTCAACATTCTGTGTAAATGTCATGTGAAAATCTCAGACAAATAACATGTTTTTAAATTGTGGTGTTTTAAGCTAATAATTGTAAGTCAAAAAGCCGATTCATCGGCTGCAAACATTGACAAGTCACCGATCTACTGTATCCGATTTCGAATACGGCAAACATGATTTATTGAGTTTTACATGCATAACAAATTTGATTGATAATGGAAATTTGTACTTATATATCAGACTTTTAATCTCACAATTCCGTAGAATATTGTTTTGAAACCTGTCATGAATGACACATTTTTCAAATTGTGGTGCTATATTTGTAAAACTGTTAGTCAAACATTTATAAATTCTTCGTGAACTTACGGACACAGTCACAACATCGGCGGCAACACAAGACGTAGACAATGCAGACACAACATAGGCTATGTTGAATTTTACATGCGAACCAAATTTGATCGATTATTAAAATATCCTCTCACATTTCAGACTTTTAACCTCGCTTTTCCATGGATTATTGTTTATAAACCTCACATAAATTAAATATTTTCAAATTGTGGGTTTTTGTTGTTGAAATTTTGGTGTCAAACATTGATGAATTGATCGTAAACTTTCACTACATGTTTTTACATTCCATATTTGGAATTGGAAAGCTCCATTCACAAAACGGGGGTGTGGGGATAAACAGAATGGAAAAAAAAACACAAATTAAACTTTTACAAATCGGACAACATTTCTCTTAACTTATTTCCGCAAGTATAGCAAATATTATTCTTGATATTTCCTATTATTTATTCAAGTTTTATATACAAACTGAACTGATAACAGAATTAATTTGATATCCTTCTACCTATCCCAAGTGGAACATGCTGTACAAATTTTACATGTGGGATCGGATGGGGGGGCGGGGCAGAAATAATGCTAATTATAATAATTTGCGCCTTTTCTAAGCTGTCGGCAGAAGAAAAAAAATCACACAAAACTGTTCATTATTGACCTCTCTTTCCTCTCTTTTTAAACCACAAATCAAGTATTTTCTGTGAGGTATCAAATTTGCAATAAGAACCATAATATTGTGCACAATTGTTTCAACACATGGTGGCCCGATCGGGCCAGCAAACATTGGAATTATGAGTTTTTTACTGGCCCGACAGCAATTTTTGGTGGCCCCGGGCCATCGGGCCTGTGCTAATTTCGAGCGTTGCATAAATGTTTGCTTGCCCAAAGTAAAATTTCACTTGAGTTGGGCTAGTGTTATAGTTGTATGCTGTGTTAGAGGGAATATTTATGAGCAAGATCCGTACCAAAGTGTAAATGTAGGATGGTTGATTTATGTCAGTTTGAGAATGGTGACATCTCATTCGTAAAATGATACATGTACTGTATGTTTGTTTTGCACAAATCAATTTCTTTGCAAGAAGACATCTAGAGCGTATGAATATGCTCCAAGGGCACGACAAGTGAATACTGATTACCTTTACATGTCCCCCATTCCGTTATTGGTAGTTTTGCCCCGTGTTCACACACAAAAATTTCATCCCTTAATCATGACTAAAGAATCAGCAGCTGACTATAGAATAGAGCTGAGTCAAACCGGATATTTTGCATTTCGAATATGAGTCGTGTAAAAACGGTCGGATATCGAATATTCGAAAAAAAAAAAAAAAAAAAAAAAAAAAAATATATTGATTTTTTTTTTTTTTTTTTTTTTTTTTTCATAATTTTTAAAAATAAATATTCTGTCCGTTTTTTCAATTAGAATCGGCAGTACAGTGTGACGTTAGTGTACAAACTGCTGTCAAGATGAAATACTTTGATATCTCATCATAGATTCTTCTAAATTTGGCACTCACTATACCACTTGTATATAAATCCTCTTACCTTTGGTTTATTATTTGTTTTGTTTATTTGTGAATTTATGTAAAATACCTTAACTTTTAACTTTAGCAATAGATAAGCAGCGTTCAATGTGCCATTTTTTGATCGAATCTATCGAATAGGGATTACAAAATTAAACGGAAAAAAAAAAAAAAAAAAAATATATCGATTTTTTTTTTTTTTTTTTTTTTTTTTTTTTTTCATAATTTTTAAAAATAAATATTCTGTCCGTTTTTTCAATTAGAATCGGCAGTACAGTGTGACGTTAGTGTACAAACTGCTGTCAAGATGAAATACTTTGATATCTCATCATAGATTCTTCTAAATTTGGCACTCACTATACCACTTGTATATAAATCCTCTTACCTTTGGTTTATTATTTGTTTTGTTTATTTGTGAATTTATGTAAAATACCTTAACTTTTAACTTTAGCAATAGATAAGCAGCGTTCAATGTGCCATTTTTTGATCGAATCTATCGAATAGGGATTATAAAATTAAACTAGCCATTCGATTTGACTCAGCTCTACTATAGAATCAGCTGCTGATTAGCTATACGATGAAATTCGTGTGTCTGAACGCTGATTAACGAAACGACGTATCGTTAGTCATGACTAACGAAACACGGGTTTTATCGTTGTTTCGTATGAGAGCTGACTATAGAATCACGCTCTGTTCATGTGTGAACGATGGTCGCTCGCTTTAATCATGATTAGCTATACAACTCGTAACTAACTGGGCGTGGCTTAACGTGACGTTCGCGCGAACAGGACAACATACTGCGCAGTAGCAAACTGCGCACTTATACGATGTTCGGTGCACCTGGAAGCCAGCTGTTGTGGAATATTGGCTTTGTGTGTGAATGTAAGAGTTAGTTTGGTTTAATCATGACTAACGATACGTCGTATCGTTAGTCGACGTATCGTTAGTCATGATTAAAGGGATAGTTGAGTTCTGGTAAGGAGAGTACAGTTTTGGTGAAACTGAATTTTAGTAACCAAAACCTGCATCATTACATTACAAACTAATAGTTATAACTAGAAAGGAACACAAAATTACAAATGACGTAGTAAAGATCATGTTATCATTCAAAAAGAGCCGTTAAAACGTAAGAGGGCGCTCTCTAAACACTCAGCGGTTTCAACCATTATGAATAAAATATTGTGCATGTGATGTTTTGTTGAAATAGTGATTAGATAGAGAAATAACCAACAACTATTTAAATACCTATTTTGTAATTTTTTGAAAAGAGGAAGCATTTTTTAGAATTTTTAACGGCTGGTTCAAAATTCTCTAATAAACCTGGGGCCCCAGCTTTATTACAAATTTTTATATTTATGGATATTTCAGCCGTCTCTGAACCGATTTTGATCAAACAAAGATGATTTTATAATTTAAATATTATGCTCTTTCAAATTTTACACTCAGTTTTTCATTACCTCACAAAAAAAAAAAAGTAGTCTAGCGCCATCTCTACCAAAACTCAACTATCCCTTTAAGGGATGAAAATGTTTGTGTGTGAACACGCTGTTGGTAAAATTGATGTTGTAAAATGTTAATGTTTATTTATTGGTGGTTATTTTTTTTGTCAGTTTAAGTATCGAGACACTACAATATCTCATCTGTCAAATTATATGTTTGTTTTGCAAAAATAATTTCTTTGAAAAGAAGGCATATACTAGAGTGTATGAAAATGTCCCAAGGGCACGACTCATGACTTCCCATTACCTGCATGTACATATCCCCTATTCCATAATTGGTAGTTTGGACAAATTGATGTTGTAAAATGGATACATGAAATGTCAAGGCTGTGCCATGGGTTTCACTGTAATCCGGATCATTCGTCTGAACTAAGTTTTTCTCATCTTCTTGCCTGATTTGTCTATGAAAGAAGACTCTCATCTCAATCATCTGAACATGGGTCATCTAGATCTACCATAGACATGTAGCTTCTGACTATTCGAGCAATGAAAAGGGTTTCATGGAAACGTCCCCTATTCAAGGGTCTTTGTGGTAAGTACTTTGTGGCTCGAGGGTTGAGCACCAGTCTAGCAATCCCGAGGTCTCGGGTTCGATTCCCAACGAAGCCTTATTTTCTTTGCTCATTTTCAATCATTTAAAATATTCCTAGTTAGTTTCCTTTATGTTTGAATAGAATGTAGAGCATTGTTGTATTTCAAATTGTACATTATGAGCTATCAAAAATTAATAACAATAAATGTTTATTGCTAATTAATATATTGTTGTTTTTCTCATTCCAGGAACAAGGAGGGAAGATCCCCAGACAATGTGGAATAGGACCAAGTGCATTCATACCAAATACTCAGGTAGGTGCCCTTTTGTTTTTATGTAGTTTATTTTTGTGTACTTCCTTTATGCACACTGTATGACAGGTAGTGAGATGACATTGTGTTTATTTCCTTTTCTGAATGCAGTTTTTTAAAAATTTGATGTTGATTTTAATTTAGCTATGATTATAATTATTATTGTAATGAGTTTGATTATTATGATTTTTATTAATATTTTTATGGTTCTTGTTTTATCATTATTATTATTATCATTATTGTTATCGGTATCTTTATCTTTATCGAAATCGTTATCGTTATTGTTAATGTTATTGTTATTGTTATTGTTATTGTTACTGTTATTGTTATTGTTATTGTTATTGTTATTGTTATTGTTATTGTTAGTATTATTATTATTATTATCATAATGATTATCATTATTATTATTATTATTATTATTACTATCATTATAATGATTATTATTATGAACATTCATAACTTCATAACTACAGTATACAATTTCTAATGCGGGGGTGGTGATGTGGGATATATTGAAGAAAGTGGATCAGGTGGTCTAATGACCTTTTAACGCTCTGTGGACAAATTCATGGGTAATTCAAATGTGAAATAGGTGTAAAGTGATTGCTGTCCAGCCCAGTATTATAAGGGACATACATATGGAAGAGACGTGGGCGTAAGGCATGATTAGAACATTACAATTCCATTTGGATGGAAAATGCTTTGCAATTTTTTCAAAATAAAAAAGTATCTAGCCTTCTATAAAATGTAAAACAACAGTACAAAATGATAATACATTCTTTGAGAAACTTGTTGTACATACCAGAATCATATTATTTTTAGAATCTCTAAAACGGTATACGTATACGTGTGCATATTTACTTAAACTTTATTCAAATTACTAACAAAACAGGAAGTTGCTTAGTTAATTAAAAACACACGTACACAACAAAATGTACTCCTTTGTCTGAGCAATGCAGTGTGTACAGTATCTAATTGTCTGACATTTTTATGAGTACATTTTTAAAAATCCCAATTAATCTTGTAAATGTCCCCAAATAAACTGCTAAATATTTTATAACTTTTTTTTGCACAGTCATTAGAACAAATATATGAAACTGAACATTTGTATTACATTGTGTTTAACTTCAAGACTAGACTTCTCACTGTAGAACTGAAATTTATCAATTATATGATATTTGCAGTTTTAAAAACATTAAGGCCTCACAAATAACACAACTGATATTTGCGGAAGGCCCACGCAGTTATGGGTGTAACCATTTTCTCTACTATTTAACTACCATGGGGGAAACAAAATACACACATTTTAATAAGTCATGCATAGTGCATACAATGTAGTGTTAATCATTTAAAATACCTTGTTATATATCCTTAACCTATTCACTACGGGAACCGTGTTAAACTCTATGGGAAATGCAAAGTCCTGTAGCAACGCTCGAAATTAACTTTTTTTGCTGGTGGCCCGGTCGGGCCAGTAAAAATAGTATTTTTCAAATTTTGGTGGCCCGAAACCAGAATCTGCTGGCCCGAATAAATAAAGAAGAACAAAAGTAAAATGACTAATCATGACATAGCAGCCATAGTACTTTCCTACTTAGAGTTGAATCTTAGACATTATTAGGTGAATTATTGAAACCCAACATTGAATCAGTTCAGTCTCATCTTGGAGACACCAAATGATGAAATTAAGGAAGTTTTCATGTTCGATTTTGTCAACTTTTGAAACTTCATATCACTAACAAAAAAACACATGTATGGGACTGGGCTTCAAAAAATCGCCAAAATAATTCATAATTGGCAAGCATAATCAATTTGCCAAGACAATATTACATGCGTAAGCACAACATTCATACCTTTTTATGCCGATTCCTTCATAATATCTGTTAAAATGTACTATTATTATGGTATGAAAGAAGAATTATAACCCCGATCTTGCAGAAAAAAATTGCAAAAACAAAATCGCGCAGCCCGTGCATGTGAGATTGTTGACAACACAAACAGATAAGGGCTGAGATGGGGGAAGAGAGGGGGAGAGAGAGAAAGAGAAAAAAATGCGTCTTTTTGTGCAAGCGCTCTCCGATTTTCAGATTTCAGTGATTCAAAAAGAGAGGAGAGAGCGATCTCCTCTCTTTTTGAATCACAAATCAAGCGTCGTTTGTCAGGTAACAAATTTGCAAATAATTCACATAATTGTCTGCACAATTGTTTCAACATTTGGTGCCCTGATCGGGCCAGCAAACATTGGTAATATGATTTTTTTACTGGCCCGACAGCAATTTTTACTGGCCCCGGGCCATCGGGCCTGTGCTAATTTTGAGCGTTGCCTGTAGGCAAGGGGTTAATGGTGTTTGCGATTCGGGAGGTTTTCAAGGATGTTCTATCAATTTCCGAATACTGTCGTAACTCGTTTGGCTTTAAACTCACTATCATGGGGGCGCTATTCCAGAAAGGAAGCGAATCATTCATTGTCGTCAAAATATCGGCAATGTCTATTTTTTCTGAAAAATATCCTCTCGTGAACAACGTTGAATAACGCCACAGCAATTTAAGCAAATAAAAAACACACATATTTTGTTGGCCCATGTCCAGCCTAGTATATCCTCAGGAAATTGCTGGAAATTGGACGGAACACCGGAGTGCTTGCCAAATCACTTGGGAGTTACGCTGCCTACCCCCGATCAATTAAGATTTTTACTCCTTTAAAAAGTTACATAAGTTTGAGGAACCAGTGAGGAAGAAAATGTTGCATAAAGTTACAACTTTAAATGATAAGAATGGAAAAGAAAGATTATACTTCGAAGTAGCTACATGAACCTCCGTTTTTCTGTTCGTGCCATTAGCCATCTAGGATCACAACATTTAAAATAAAACAATACAGTGTAGTTGTTATTTTCATTAAATAGATGCTTGAAATTACTCATGGGATTGTGCTGTGCATTTCTTGTGGGAAATATATTGAAAGATTTTTTTTTGCAATGACCTCGATATTGATCACTAGAACATTGACATGACTGTACTGCATGATTCTAAATAAGTTTAGCAAACATTGTTTGAAGGGTATCTTGGGATTGACTTTGAGAACAATCCCATCTGTTAGCCAGAAAACCAGCACATTATCTTAAATCAGTAAAAATCAGAAGCTCCGTTGCCAGGTGTCTTTTCCCCGTAACACTAGAACTAGAAGCAATTATAACGTCAAAGACGTTAATGATGGCATTGTGATATTATGGGTTTTATTTCCTCTTTTTTTCAGTGTTTTTATGTAATTTCTAACAAATAATTAGTGAAAGTTTGTACAGAGTTATAACGGGTGGGTGGGTGTATGGGTGACAATTCAATGTCATTGACTTTTCTTCCGTGTTTTACTGTAATTTCTAACAAACACATATTGCAAGTTTTTACAGAGTTATGAATGGTGGGTGGGTGGTTGGATGGATGGGTGACAATTCAATGTCATTGGGTTCCCAAAACAGGAAGAATGTGACATGTGCGATAGCTGTAATTACTTCTCAATTGACTTCTGCTAGTAGAAGGGATCCGCTGTTTGTTGGTAGATTCCAGAGACTAAGAGGAAGCAGGGGATGCCTGATGCTCTCTTCTGGCTTCCTAATACTGAAAGTGGTCCCGACATCTAAAGGGTGCAACATTTGACTTTGAGGTGGGTGGGTGGATGGGTGGATGGGTGGGTGGATGGGAGACAATTCAATGTCATTGGGTTCACAATACAGGAACAATGTGACATTTGCGATAGCTGTTATTGCGTCTCAATGGATTATGCCGGTAGAAGGGATCCGCTGTTTGTTGGTCGATTCCAGAGACTAAGAGGAAGCAGGGGATGCCTGATGCTCTCTTCTGGCTTCCTAATACTGAAAGTGGTCCCGACATCTAAAGGGTGCAACATATGACTTTGAGGTGGGTGGGTGGATGGGTGGATGGGTGACAATTCAATGTCATTGGGTTCACAATACAGGAACAATGCGACATTTGCGATAGCTGTTATTGCTTCTCAATGGATTATGCCGGTAGAAGGGATCCGCTGTTTGTTGGTCGATTCCAGAGGTTGAGAGGAAGCAGGGATGCCTGATGCTCTCTTCTGACTTCCTAACACTGAAACTGGTCCCGGCATCAAAAGGGTGCAAAATTTGACTTTCAGGTGGGTGGGTGGATGGATGGGTGATAATTCAATGTCATTGGGTTTTCAAAACAGGAAGACTGTGACATGTGCGATAGCTGTAATTGCTTCTCAATGGCTTATGCCGGTAGAAGAGATCCACTGTTTGTTGGTCGATTCCAGAGGTTGAGAGGAAGCAGGGATGCCTGATGCTCTCTTCTGGCTTCCTAATACTGAAACTGGTCCCGGCATCAAAAGGGTGCAAAATTTGACTTTGAGGTGGGTGGGTGGATGGATGGATGGATGGGTGACAATTCAATGTCAATGGGTTCCCAAAACAGGAAGACTGCGACATGTGCGATAGCTGTTATTACTTCTCAATTGACTTCTGCTAGTAGAAGGGATCCGCTGTTTGTTGGTCGATTCCAGAGACTGAGATGAAGCAGGGATGCCTGATGCTCTCTTCTGACTTCCGAACACTTCAAGTGGCGTAAAATTTGACTTTCAGGTGGGTGGGTGGGTGGATGGGAGACAATTCAATGTCATTGGGTTCACAATACAGGAACAATGTGACATTTGCGATAGCTGTTATTGCGTCTCAATGGATTATGCCGGTAGAAGGGATCCGCTGTTTGTTGGTCGATTCCAGAGACTAAGAGGAAGCAGGGGATGCCTGATGCTCTCTTCTGGCTTCCTAATACTGAAAGTGGTCCCGACATCTAAAGGGTGCAACATATGACTTTGAGGTGGGTGGGTGGATGGGTGGATGGGTGGATGGGTGACAATTCAATGTCATTGGGTTCACAATACAGGAACAATGCGACATTTGCGATAGCTGTTATTGCTTCTCAATGGATTATGCCGGTAGAAGGGATCCGCTGTTTGTTGGTCGATTCCAGAGGTTGAGAGGAAGCAGGGATGCCTGATGCTCTCTTCTGACTTCCTAACACTGAAACTGGTCCCGGCATCAAAAGGGTGCAAAATTTGACTTTCAGGTGGGTGGGTGGATGGATGGGTGATAATTCAATGTCATTGGGTTTTCAAAACAGGAAGACTGTGACATGTGCGATAGCTGTAATTGCTTCTCAATGGCTTATGCCGGTAGAAGAGATCCACTGTTTGTTGGTCGATTCCAGAGGTTGAGAGGAAGCAGGGATGCCTGATGCTCTCTTCTGGCTTCCTAATACTGAAACTGGTCCCGGCATCAAAAGGGTGCAAAATTTGACTTTGAGGTGGGTGGGTGGATGGATGGATGGATGGGTGACAATTCAATGTCAATGGGTTCCCAAAACAGGAAGACTGCGACATGTGCGATAGCTGTTATTACTTCTCAATTGACTTCTGCTAGTAGAAGGGATCCGCTGTTTGTTGGTCGATTCCAGAGACTGAGATGAAGCAGGGATGCCTGATGCTCTCTTCTGACTTCCGAACACTTCAAGTGGCGTAAAATTTGACTTTCAGGTGGGTGGGTGGGTGGATGGGTGATAATTCAATGTCATTGGGTTTTCAAAACAGGAAGACTGTGACATGTGCGATAGCTGTAATTGCTTCTCAATGGCTTATGCCGGTAGAAGAGATCCGCTGTTTGTTGGTCGATTCCAGAGGTTGAGAGGAAGCAGGGATGCCTGATGCTCTCTTCTGACTTCCTAACACTTCAAGTGGCATAAAATTTGACTTTCAGGTGGGTGGGTGGATGGATGGGTGGTAATTCAATGTCATTGGGTTTTCAAAACAGGAAGACTGTGACATGTGCGATAGCTGTAATTGCTTCTCAATGGCTTATGCCGGTAGAAGGGATCCGCTGTTTGTCGGTCGATTCCAGAGGTTGAGAGGAAGTTAGAATGCGTGATGTTCTCTTCTGGCTTCCTAAACACTTGAGGAAATTCCATAATATCAAGGCAATTTCTTTTGTTAGAATTAGGGATTATGTTTTAGTCATGATAATCATAACATGCACACATCTGTCAGCTGACATAATTATCTTTATTAGCCCTGATCATCTAGGCACATTTCAATTTTCAAACCCACACAATGTTTCCCTTTTAATGCCTTCTGACACTTACAGAAATTCTTTAGTATCGTGGCATTTCTTTTGAGAGAATTAGGCATTATCAATGTTCCCTTTTTGCTTTCTGACATTTCTCAAATTATGAGATTCCATAAAATTGTGGCATACAAATAAAGAATTAGGAAAAATTGTCTTTTGTTGTTTGCTGATATTGAAAGAAATCCCATAATAGTGTGGCGATTTTAAAAAGAGAATCAGAAACAATATGATTTTTCCTTTTCTGGTATTTATAGAAATTCCATGATCATATCTCTATGGGGAATATCGGATTCGCTTTTGCCTTCTGACAAATAAACAATAAAGGAATTGCAAACAAAAATTGTGTGGGTTTTTGTAAGCTTTATGCTCCCCCGGCCTCCTATTAAACCAACCAACTATCATTCTCTATTTAAATGTATAGTTCGGACTGTGTCAGTCAGTGTTGGGTGGTTTCCTCACTTGAATAATTTCAATTCAAATTTATGAAATATTTCTTCAGGACATTTGTGGGAAAAATTCCAAAAATTTGACTGCAGTATTATTCTAGAATGTACTAGGTTTAGTTTAACCTTGAATTGACCTGGTTATCAGTTTATATTCTTAGAACTACCAAATTACACACAAACAAATCCACTCTTATTTGGAAGACAGTTACTTCAATATTGAACCTATGTTTGCGCTTAAAAATATAGGTCATTTCATCAAACTGTCCAAGGTTATTTCAATATTGTTAAAGTACCTCGAAAATTAGCTTAAATACACTTTAATTGTTAACTCAAGTGAACTTAACTCTCACTTTCGTTTTTTTTTCTTTTTCGTGAGCTATACATCTCTCTCATATTGTTTACCCTTAGTTTAATTGGAAGTGACTGGTCGTTTGGTTTTAATTCGCTCGTTAAAACAAGTGGGGGCATCTTTCAGATAGACTGACACTATCATAACAGTTTTTATTAGTTTTGACAAGTTTTGATAACCCCCCACTTTGTAAAGTATAAAGTTATATCATTTTCAACACAGGATCGACTCTTTGAGAAATTAAGAAAACAGGGTCAGTATATTAAAAATATGTTTTTTCCATTTTTCATTGAAACATTTATTTTTAATTAATATTATTTTCTAGACTCTCCCTATGGGGGAAAATAATTTTCAATATTCTTCTCTTCCAACGATTTCCAAACTTGAGTTCCTCCTCTATTGTCTCCCCTTTTCTTTTGTCTTTTTTTTTTATATCTTCTTCAATTCTTTTCCCTCCACTGTCTCTTCTTTTCTTATTTATTGTATTTGTATCTTTATGTTTACATATAACTTTTCTTTCACTATGCGCTGTCTTTTATGCATTCTCACTTTTAGACTTCCTTCTAGATGCAGAATGTATTATCTCTCTTTTTCTTCTATGAATAGTATATCACTCTCACATTTCACTTCTTTTTCGAAAGTGTTGAAAGGTTGATAACCCTACATTGTAATTGAGATTAATTTTAACTGGCAATTAAATTCCATGGGTAGCAGGGGTTATTATTTTGTAGGTCACTATACAGGGCGTATCAAAAAAAGCGTTACACTTTTGAAAAATCTGTGTATAATCTGAAATTACATTTCAAAATATTTTGAAGATTTTTTCATGTCGATAGATGACCAATCGTCTCATCTATCAAGTGCCACTAACAAAACAAATTTTCGTTCCCGCTTGGGCGAACACTGACTGTTTTTGTCCAGAGTGTGAAAAATGACTTGCGCCAAATTGAAAGAAGAGGGAAAATTAAACCACCAGTCCGTATAAGTACTACCATTAAAATATATTGCTCCTTTGCATAAATTTAGGATTATGTTATGATCATAGGCGTACCGGGGGGGGGGGGGGGGTGACCCCTCCCCCAAGACCAAACAATTTAGGGGGGTTTACCCATTTCAAATTTTAACTGTTCTCGAGACCAAATGTCAATGGTCTCGACCGTCATTTTCGATGGTCTGTCTCGACCTCGAAAAGTGTGAAAAACTGTGGTCCCTGCCTCGAAAATGTCAAATTTTACACAACCACCACCCCCCCCCCCCCCTCGCTTACAGGATTCTCAACCACTTGGTATTGTGGCCGGACCTGGCCTCGGTCTCGAAAATGCCAAAAACTTGCGGTCTCGCCTGCGAGCATTTTCTACGACTACCCCCCACCCCCCTCTCCCGCTTACCGGATTCTTAACCACTGGGTCTTGGTATTGGCCTTGAAAATTGTGCACCGGACCTGGTCTTGTGCAGGTACTTCGTCTCGGCTTTGAACATTTTCTACGAATCCACCCCCCCCCCCCCCCCCCCCTCCCGCTGACAGAAATTTTTTTCTGAACCACCCCCCCCCCCTTGAAAAATCCTGGTACGCCACTGATACCCACTGATTATGCTAGTCTAGGAATTATCTGGCAAAGAGCAATTTATTTGAATGGGAGTACTTATTCGGACTGCTGGTTTAATTTTCCCTCTTCTTTCAATTTGGCGCAAGTCATTTTTCACACTCTGGACAAAAACAGTCAGTGTTCGCCCAAGCGTGAATGAAAATTTGCTTTGTTGGTGGCACGTGATAGATGAGACCATTGGGCATCTATCGACATGAACAAATCTTCAAAATATTTTTAAATGCACATAATTTTGACAGATTTTTCAAAAGTGTAACGCTTTTTTTGATACGCCCTGTATATTCATTTTGTGTTTACTACATGTATGAAATCAAATTCTTCCAAAGTGCTTGTTTGTGAGTTGGTTGTCATATTGAATAAGTCAGCAAGAGGGCATGAGCAAGATCACGTAAAATTCTAATTGAGATTGTCAATATTTATCCTGTGCAAATAGAAATTAATGATTAATGACATGCTTCTACATGTACATGTAGTTGTTTTCTCTATTGTTTTCGTGTTTAAAAAAATTAAAGATGGCTCTACAAAATCTTGTTTTCCGACTTGCCCATTTGGGCAAGTTTCTAAGAAGATTCATGTATAGCTTGCCCCAAAGAGGGATTTCCAATTTGTCGCTGTCATTATTTAAGCATTTGTGAGAAAGCAGTGATAAAAAATAGAGTAACAAATTGCTGTCAATAATTTTATTGCATTTTATCCTGTGCAAATAGAAATTAATGATTAATGACATGCTTGCAGTACATGTAGTTGTTATCTCTATTGTTTTTGTTATTTTATTAAAGATGGCTAGCTACAAAATTGTTTTCTGACCTGCCCAGTCGGGCAAGTTTCTAAGAAGATTCATGTATAGCTTGCCCAAAACATACACTTGCCCAAAGAGTGATTTCCAATTTGTCGCGCGAAAGCAGTGATAAAAAATAAAAGAGTAACAAATTGCTGTCAATAATTTTTATTGCATTTCATTTACAAAATCCTTTATTATTCAAGCATTTTTTCATAACTGTTTGAATCTAATGTATATTAATTGCGCTGGTTAATTGGGCAAGTATTTTCCAATTGTACATTACTCTGTGCATGTACTTGCCCTCCACCAAAAACAAACAAACATAACTTGCAAACAGTTTGCAAACATTTGAATTTTAAAAGAATTAGTATTTCATACAGGAAGATATTTCAAAAATAAAGACAAATATACATGACATGCATTTTTATTATCTTACGTACAAGTATACATGAAGCCATGTTCACTCTGGACATCATTATCTTCACATACCATAATTTTAATGAGCACCATGTTACAGAATGATTTTGATAGGATTAATGTATCAATATATTTTTATTATATATATAAATTGTTCAGAAAAATAGATTGAGCTTCAATCCCATGTTTAATATGTTCAGTGCCAGAAGGTTATTAACTACAAAAAAAAACCCCACATAGTGCAGTGTTAACATCTTTCTGACTTTCGTCTGTGCATGAAAAATCCATCAATTAGCCAAATGTGATGTTTCTATCTGACAATTAAATTTGGTGTCAAGGGCAAATATATATATACGCCTTGATTCGTGAGCATGTACATTTACACGTGATACCCTTCTTTTTAAATGTCACAAACACAGCTCAGAAGTGAATGCATTTAGTGCACATGTGCACTATATTTTGTATCCTACTTTATGAATAGTGTTTTTCACACTGACATTGCATATTGGAAGTTGATTTGATGCTGCTGTCATGTATAGTATCAGTGGACCATTAGGCGTAGCGCTTCATTATTTTCTAATGCCCCCAGAAAAAAATTCCGGCCTAATTGAATGGTAGGGACGTCAGTTTATATCCCCAGTGTCCTCGATAACAATGGGAAAGACTGACAAACAGGTATACATATATACTACAGACATATGGAGAGGGGGAGAATTAGAGAGAATAGGGGTTTGTGTGTCTGTGGCAGGGTGGGAGGGGGGGGGGGGGGGGGGTTGTATGTACATGTAAGTAATATAATAGTTTTTGTTTGGGGGGCGGGAAGTTTATTTTACTTGCAAGTGTGTTTTTATATTTTCATCGTGTCTTGAATTTCCATCAATACAAGACTTCACTTGTATGTTATGCATGCATTCAGGGAATTGATGTTTAAGGCTACATTGTATTTCACCATTAATAATTTGATCCTAAAATGTACTACATGACAACATACATATTTTTGTTTTTGTTAATGCTCACTAATCTGACCAGTAATGAAATAAACATAAATTCCTGAATTCCATTTAGATTGATTTCTAAAAAATCATTCTTTCATGATTGCATTTATTTTGGGATACAGTATAAGTCAAAATAAACTTTCCACATTACTGCAGTAATCTGCAGTAATCCCTATTAACATGAATGTAACACAAATGAAGTACATTGTGCTGTACAAAGCATACACTTTTATACATTGAGGAATTTGAAGCTAATTTGAACAAATAATTGATTTCGTTGTTATGGCAACGGTCTCATTATTTTAGCAGGACATCAGAGTATGATTGAAATGAAATTTTATCCCCTTCAATATGCCAAGATGGCCAATAATTGCATCAAATCATTTTTGTATGATGCCTATATTCCCAGTGGGTGTTCAGGAGTTAAGTGACTTGCTTTAACATTTTAAAATATATTTATTTGAATGGGAATGCATTTTTGATGAACTAAATAAAACAAATATAATGTGCATGTACAATGTTTATTACTTTACTGCTGTTGTAATTGCTTAGAAATACATTGTAGGTATGCAAACACACTATGTACATTATGTACAATATATGGCAGGTATTCATATTGATATTGTTGCAAAGATGTGTGCATATTGGCTAAATTTAGTTGCAAATTTGTTACTGTCACCATATGGAATCGACCAGATTGCACAAGGGTTATTAATGAATGAGGAATTTGCAGTTATTAAATATCTGCACGTAGACATAAAAACGTATATTTGCATTATTGCTGCTCCAGGTAATGAGGCATGTCAGAATTGATAGACCATGCATTTCTGATAGATCCACAGATTACTGATTTGATAGGGTATAATTGAATTAGTGTCCAATTGTGCCAATTAGTAATGAACAACAAATTGATATGTAATGTACATGTTCAGTACAAATACGAGCATGTACATGTAGATGGTCATTAGAGGCTTTTCGCAAATGCTACGGAGGGATTCTAGTACGCTAATCTCAGCGGGTGGTCGCACTCAGTCCGAAAATACCCCCGTACCGTGGAAATCTACTACGGTTGTCGGCTGAATTAGCGTTGGGTGTAGAGCGAGTACGGAGCGGCGTGGTCAGCCCATTGAAGTATAGTACTTCAATGGGTCAGCCAATCAGCGCGCTTGTTCACTCGAGCAAGGGGACGTGACCCGTATTCTTCACTGCGAAACTGCAAATAGTTTACGACATAGCCAGAGTACGGGTACGGTCACAGCTGACTGCTTCCCCCGTATTCAGCCCTTCCGTAGCATGTGCGAAAACAGCCTATTTCTATCTGTGTGGGATTTTTAGTCGACATTCCAATTTCTATTTATTTATTTTTTAACCATTCTAACAAAAAATTAAAACAAATAAGTTAATGAACAAAATATATGCATCGTGTATACAAATTAATTTAATAATGGTTGTGACTCCCTAACAATAACAATTCAAAACACTTGTGTGAAGCATATTGAAAACAAATCAGACATCCCCCCCCCAAAAAAAAAAAAAAAAGAAGAACTAAGGCTGAGTCATGTCGGTAATTGTCGGAACCGGGTCCCGATAAACTTTTACCGGTCGGGAACCGGTATCCCGATAAATTTTTACCGTCGAAACTCGGACCGGTAAAATCACGCAATCGTGCACGCATCGGCAAAATGCACTGTTTGGGGCTTATATTGCTCTTTTTATATGCAAATAACATAATAAATACTGAGGCTTTAATGGATTTACATATCAATCTTTACGGGAAAATAGTTACAGTATCCAGAATTAACTCAGTTTCGCATGAAAAGTATTTTTTTTTTCGAAGTAAATTCATCGTTTGTTCACCATTGGCATTGCCCATCGCAACACGGTTCACAGAAACTTAGCCCGCTAGTCTGGGGGAAACATCACATGTACGATCGCTTGTGACTGTGAGCCACTGCATGCCCTTAAAAAGTGGCTATAAATTACCTTTTTCGCAATCAACACCATTTTGATATTCTACTTACATGATTTCGAATGGCGTTTGACAGCCGAACAGAAAAAAAAGAGCCCCGAAACAATGAAAACAACTACTCAAAACATCGATAAAAAACGACTACATCGCTCCAATTCGCTCGTATACCCTGTGTGCAAGTTACGGGGTCTCTTTTTTTGCGCAAGATCCATCCGCCGGGGACTTCCCCAATTCTTGGCGGATGGATCTTGCCGATAGAGGGCGGACTGGAACATAGTTCCACCGGCTTGTAACTTGCACACAGGGTATACGAGCGAATGGGAGCGATGTAGTCGTTTTTTATCGATGTTTTGAGTAGTTGTTTTCATTGTTTTGGGGCTCATTTTTGTTTCTGTTCGGCTGTCAAACGCCATGAAATCATGTAAGTAGAATATCAAAACATTTTTAAATGGTGCAAATGACCAAAAAACGTATTTTGAGCCACTTTTTGAATGCACTGGCTCATCAGCTGGATCATACAAAGATCCATCAGACAACTCCCCTGGAGTATCGGACTAACATTGTGTGCACATCCGCCGACAATATCGTTCAAATGACTAGCAATTTTGCGGTTTCTGTTCAATTTCTGACTGTCAAACGAAGTAATGAACCAAGAATTTCTCGAAAATAACCACTCTTTAAAGTAAATGATATCAATTGCCCCGTTTTTATTTGAATTCCGCTACATTATTGTGATAATCTTAATTTCTTTTTTAACATTTTATTTTTTTAATTTTTTTTTCGGGGCACTGTTTCCCGATATACCGAACCGGGTCCCGATTGAAACGGTCGGTAACCGGTGTGATCGACCGAACCGACTCAGCCTTAAGAAGAACAACAAACAGCACACTAAATTGTACCTTGCAGAATATTTCAATAGTTTTCATTTTTACTAAAATTACCCATAGAAATAGCTGAGGGTGTGTATAAATTTATAAAAGAACAACTGATATCAAATTACGACATGTACAATTTTTTTTCTGTACATTTATTTATTCAGAGTTTTCTTGAGCTACATGTAAGATGGGACAACGCTTACAAGGTTATATCTATGTGCGTGGTATCACCATTAATCTTCCACAGTGTGCTAATTGCTTTATGACTGCGATCAATAATTAATTGACGCATCCGTTTATCAACGAGCTAATTGAATCGACGTGTACTGTCACGAATAAGTATAACACGTGTCGATACACTGCTCACGTGGGCTAAGATTGCTATCAATAAAACATGTGGAGGTATTTTTATACCCTTACGTAAACTGTATCAATAACAATGTGTGGTATACTAATTATACACTATGTTGTTATATTGTTTGCTCGTTTGCATGGAGAAATAATAAACATAATTTTGTAAATTACATGTACACCAAGTCTGAATAAAGTTTGCTTTTCAAATCTTCAAATGAAATTGTGAATCCATCAAAATATGATTTTAAAGATTTTTTTTCTTCCATGATGTACATGTTGTTGAAATGGATTTCTTATATTTGAGAACTGAAATTAATTTTAAATTTAAGACATTTCACATAATTATTCAATATATTGTAAACACACTCATGAAACCTGACATAAATGTGTTATGATTTTTTTAATTTTTTTTTTATTTCTGCAGATTCAAGGAGTAGAAAATGGAACAGATGAACAGGTTAGTAAAAATTCATGATAATGTATAAAAGTGTGAAAGTTTGTAAGTTGTTAGCATATTGTTACGCAACCTTTAATGCAAATTTGTTTTCTATGCATTGTGAAAAATCCTTAAAGAAGTTTGAATGAAATATTCTGAACCTACATGATAGGTTATATCCCGTGACCTCCATTTAGATATAGTTTTGCAAACAAAAAATGAACATTTGGTGTTATTTTTACCCAATCAAAGTTTCCTCTCTTACCCAGGAGATCTTATGATAAATATACTGGCAAGTGCCTTGGATATTATAAGTATGTTAAGTTGTTAACCCAGAACTTAAAGGCAGCCCATCCATATAAAAACTCAATAGTATCCGTGGAGATATGCTCATTTATGATTCAAATGTCATTTTTATTTTCCTGTAAATTTGGAAATGTAAGAAAAGAAACAAATATGTGCAGGTTTGTGTAGGAACCCTGTATTTGTATCAATGTCAAACAGAATAAAACCTGTATTTTGTTGGATTGAGAAATGCTAATTTAATGAAATCTCGCTGGTAATTAAGTATACTCTGTGTATCATGTGCTCATTGCACCCTCATATTTAAACACTTGAATATAACAACCTATGTATCATTTAGCTAGAAATTCATATTCACATTTCACCTGAATAATTCATGAATGTAGGCTCCATTTGCCGTGAAAATATTTGTTTGCCTACCATTACCTATGTAAATAATTAATTGTACATAGGAGAAATTATGTATGTATCAACCCAAAAAATACACGGGGGCAAAGGGCGATTCGCCCCTGATACCTTTAAATTTTTAATTTTTTTTGTACATCTTTTTGCATGATCGGAAAGCGTCAGAAACGTACCAAACATGGCATAATCAGATAGATCACATCATGATAATCATTTATTAGACCCTTGAGCAGTGAAAACGATGTAAAAAAAAAAGAGCCCCGTGAGCCCCAAAATAGCCCTCGTGAATAATTTCACGAGGGCGTTTTTTCCCTCAAAATTTTCAAAATCGCCCTCGTGAAAAAAAAAGTATTTTTTTGGTTGGTATGTATGGTGGGTTTGCAAAAGCCCAAGCCCATACATGTAGTACATTTTATGCGACTATAGTATGTGTACCTGTGTAGGTCTTTATTAAAAGGGATAGTACAGTTCTGGTCAGACTTAATTTTAGTAACTAAAACTTTTTAATTATCATTAGAATTATCGAAGAAATGTGGGCCCCACATAAGGCACATTTATTCCAAACGGATATATTTATACATGTACACATGTACATTTCAGCTGTTTCTGAACCGATGTTCAAACAAAGTTTATCCTGTCTTTAAAGTTATGTGCTTTATCAAATTGTCCACTTGGTTTTTTCATTACCTCACACACAATTATTTCTTGAAGTGCCCTCTAAACCAAAACTGTACTATCCCTTTAAGAGAGGCTAGGGCTTGGATCCAGGTCAGCCCAGTATGTGTCATTGCTGATAACTCCAGATCCCTGGTTGGTTGTGACAGAGGAACAGGCCTGGTTTTAGGTCTTTTCATCCAGAACGGAAATTGCCACTGTAAAGCCATTTCAAACTGCTTTTAATAGCCATTCAGAGCGGGGTCTTTCCTCTTGTTTATGTATCTTAGTTCGTTTGCTTAGTCATATCAATCCTACTAATCATTATTCTTTGTGTTATTCTCTATCTCCTTTTGCTAATACATGTATATTTACTCTCTCTCTCTCTTTCTCTCGCTCTCTTTTTCTCTTTATGTATGTCATATTTTGTTGTTTAGGCCTTCATGCATAAGTTAGTTTCCCCTAACTTCCAATTTACCTCTGGAATAATACATGTGGTCTGTTCATGTTCTTGTAGATCAGTATACATGGAAAATTTGTGACATGCTTATAAAGTTCCAGGCCTTTTAAATCATAGACCTGGTCACCTGGTTTAAAGCAAAAGTATTATGACTGGTTATTTATCCAACGTCATGTTTATTAGCTCTTTGTTTATCTCGTCTCCCTGGAAATGAATGATTCCAGTCCCCATGTTTTGTTTCACTTCGGAGATGTTTTCTTCCGCAAAAAGTCATTTTCGTGGGAACTTGAAGCTTGACACCTTGCGAAGCCGATCAGTGGTCGATTTGACCTACTTTATGACATCACATCGGTCTTTGCATTCTTTGTTTTTGTTTATCCCTTCACAACAAGATTGGTTGGAATGTACTTGCAACAAAGTAATTTTCATCAGAATTAATTACTTTGATACCTTGTGAAGCTGTTTGTGGTCGTTCAATATCCTCTCTGTCTTTCTCTCTCTGTTTTTGATGTCCCCACCCCTCGTAACGAGTTGGGTCAAGATGTGCAGGAACACATAGCCGTTTGTGGTTTCCTGTATCTCCCCGCCTCGGCTTCCATCCAAAAACCAGAGTCGGTTACACTCGAACAAAGTTTGAGACCGCAACAAAACACAGGTACTCTACTACTACGCAGCCACTGGAGTGCACATATGGTTGAATATATAAGTTTGACGTCAAATCGGTGGAACTCTCAGTTTGCAACTTTCCTTGCGGAATTCAACAAGTACATCGGTTCCCGCGTAGCGACGTGTACAGATGTGGAAATGCTCACTGCCTTGGATTCCTCGCAACTTCTGCTCCCTTATCCACACAGCATCTTGGTGCTCGCACATGTTTGCTCATACTTCAGAAATAGACTTTGTCTTTTCAAGTTTGGACAGTGCCTCTTTAATTTGTCACTTCGAACTAAAAACAGTTAGATACAGGCTTTGTTTTTGACACTCTGGCCACTGATCCTTCTTCAGATAGATTGAAATATACTTGAAATCTTCTAAGTTGGAAAATTATGCCATAAATTGCTTTCAGCTTTGTTACCCGATTCTACATTTTATTGGTTCTTTGAGCATTACTTTTCAGCTGTTCCTTTCATGAATGCTCTAATCATCTGGAGAGAGATCTAGCTTAATATCTTCTTGTCTGAGATTCCTTCATCAAAGTGACGGATAGCTCTTTAGGGAATTTCATTTGTCAGCAACAGTTCGACAGAACGGACCGACAGTACCTGGATGTGCGCTCGTGCATGTGTATAATTCCATATTTACATGCCTGCTGTGCTTCAACAATTGCCTGTCATACGATAATAAGTAGTACTATTTAAAGCGTCATGGAGGCTATTGAGGTGGTGAATGATAAGATATTCATGCCGGTAAACTGGGACACCTACAATGAACGATACACCTTTCATGAGATGGTATGTCCTCCAAAGCTGAATGTACATGTTTGAGAGATCAACAAGTTGTTTATCTTGAAATGCATTTTCAGCTAGAAACGTATAAATGTTTTCTACCCCTTGCAGGCTCTACAAAAAAAAAATAAATAAATATGAGACGCGCAGTTTTGGAGGTTTCCAAGAAAATATCCTACAGGATATCAAATGGTACTTGCCCGAAGTGTAGGTGCATGAAGAAAAGAGCAATTAAATTTGTCATTTTCATGAGGAAAATAGCATTGAATTTTTCATTTTCATGAAGAAAATTCATGAGAAATAAATTGTTAAACATGATAAGAAAACTGAGTAAAAAAGTTGCTGTCAAACATTTCCTCATAATTGGTTCCAAATTACTCGCCCTGCTTGGGCAAGTGATTTCACACTGTACTTGCCCACAACTGGGTTTCACTTGCCCTGGACAAGCAGGAAAGTGGGTTTATCCAACAAACTACATTTTCCCATAATTGGTTCCAAATTACTTGCCCCGATTTGGAAATTGACTTCAAATTGTACTTGCCCAAATTGTACTTGCCCTGGGCAAGCAGGCAATTAGTGGGTTTATCCTATGTACATTTACTTGATTACGGGAGGAAAGATTATTTAGACAATTTCCTTGTTTTTATCAATGTTTGAGATCATAGTTCAATTATTTTTGATATGTTGCCTCAATCTTTTTGTTCATTTACTATCAGCAATCACCTTGCAAATGTTTTAGCATTTTTTTTCTTTAAATCTCCAACCAAACTTTTTTGTAGACTTTGTAATTGGCACAGGTAGGTGTCATATATCATTCTTATTAAGGAAAATGCATTTGAATGTTTACTTTTGTCAGATATTATGAAGATAATCTGCTGAATCTATTATTGATGATACAATAACTGTTGATAGTATGATTAATTAATTGTTTAATTGTTATTTACTTATCATTATATTATCTTGATTGATGTTCAAGATCTTTACAGATGTTGACGGCGGTGATGTGGCTGCACCCCAAGTACCTGCCCACCATCTGCCACATGACCATTGTTATTATCATATTGTTATCCTAGTTATTGTTATTACTATTATTGTTATTGTTCGTATTGTTATTATCTGTATTAATTTACTCTCAGGTTCAGGAGATCTTCACAGATGTATTTGTGCAAAGCCAAAGACTGGATCACTTGACGGCGGTGATGGGTCTGCACCCCCAGTACCTGGCCGCCTTCTGTCGCACCCAGGACTTCATGCTGCGTGGCAACGGGCCACTCCCCTACCACTACAGACATTACATTGCCATACTAGTAAGTCACCAATTTTTCTGTTTTTGCTAAAGTATAACATTTTACATCTCTTTCTGCAACGGGCCCCATGTCTATCTTTAGTGCGTAATTGTATATCTGTGTGTGCTGCTGGAACACAAACATGTGCATGTGCTAGGATAAAACAATAATGCAACCACGTGAGGCTATATACACCCTTTATGCCCAGCCAACTTCTGTTACACCTGGGGCAACGTTCCCATTCCTCTACCACTTCAGACACTGTCACACTAATAATATAGCGCTATTTACAACGTGTCATAGCGCTTACAAATATAATACAGCACATTCACGGCAGCAATATTAAAGGAAATACATGGGGACTCTGGGCGTAAGTTAGCTCCCAAAATGTCAAAAAAGTGCATTGCCAATTTGAGCCCCCCATAGGAATAATTTGATTTCTTTCCAGAGCCATACATGGAATTTTCTTATTTCTTTGCCGATTATGCTAAATCTTTCAGATATCATACCTCCTATTTATTCTTTTGTAGTGAAAACAGCAGTTTGCCCAGGTTTTAGTGTCCTTTATTGGTGCAACACTCAACACAGACATTATTCCTTCTATATTCACTCTTTTGCAGTGAAAAGAACAGTTTGCCCAGGTTTAATTGTCCTTTAATGCTGCAATCGACAGTTAGATATCACAAGAAGTTACCACATTTTGAACCATTCAGACAAATGTGTTGTGTTAGGCAGACTGAAGATTTACTAATTCACAGTGAATTATCTAACTGGATGCTCAACACATTGAACGCAGTGAAAAGAACAGTTTGCCAGGGTTTTATTGTCCTTTAATGAGCTGCAATCGACGGTTAGGTATCACAAGAAGGTTACCGCATTTTGAACCATTCAGACAAATGCGCTGAACATTCACTAACATTCACTAATTTTCTGTGAATTATCCAGCTGAATGCTCAACACATTGAACGCAACAGTTTTCCAGGGTTGTATTGTCCTTTAATGGCGCAACAATGACCGGGTATCACAATAAGGTTACCACATTTTGAACAAATTTGAACCAATTTAGACATTAGGTGTTGTGACAGCCAGACCGAACATTCGCTAATTTGCCGTGAATTATCCAGCTGAATGCTCGACACATGCTGTCTCATGTCCCATTGTTGAACTTGATGTGGGGGAACATTGCAGGGTCGTGACTTTTACAAATGGCCAGCTCTAAATGTGTCAAAAACGTATTAATGTCATCTTCACTGTGCAATAAAAGTGTGACGGCTAACTGCATTGTGTGATTTGTATGCCTAATGACCTAATCCCATAGTACAAGTGTAATTAGTGTCATAACTTATCAAGCCACCGGTATTTCAGACCTACAATATATTTTGTACAGCTACATGTATACATGTATGTACATGTATGTATCAACTAAGGCTGAGTCATGTCGGTAATTGTCGGAACCGGGTCCCGATAAACTTTTACCGGTCGGGAACCGGTATCCCGATAAATTTTTACCGTCGAAACTCGGACCGGTAAAATCACGCAATCGTGCACGCATCGGCAAAATGCACTGTTTGGGGCTTATATTGCTCTTTTTATATGCAAATAACATGATAAATACTGAGGCTTTAATGGATTTACATATCAATCTTTACGGGAAAATAGTTACAGTATCCAAAATTAACTCAGTTTCGCATGAAAAGTATTTTTTTTTTCGAAGTAAATTCATCGTTTGTTCACCATTGCCCATCGCAACACGGTTCACAGAAACTTAGCCCGCTAGTCTGGGGGAAACATCACATGTACGATCGCTTGTGACTGTGAGCCACTGCATGCCCTTAAAAAGTGGCTATAAATTAGCCTTTTCGCAATCAACACCATTTTGATATTCTACTTACATGATTTCGAATGGCGTTTGACAGCCGAACAGAAAAAAAAAAGAGCCCCGAAACAATAAAAAAAAACTACTCAAAACATCGATAAAAAACGACTACATCGCTCCAATTCGCTCGTATACCCTGTGTGCAAGTTACGGGGTCTCTTTTCTTGCGCAAGATCCATCCGCCGGGGACTTCCCCAATTCCTGGCGGATGGATCTTGCCGATAGAGGGCGGACTGGAACATAGTTCCACCGGCCCCGTAACTTGCACACAGGGTATACGAGCGAATGGGAGCGATGTAGTCGTTTTTTATCGATGTTTTGAGTAGTTGTTTTCATTGTTTTGGGGCTCATTTTTGTTTCTGTTCGGCTGTCAAACGCCATGAAATCATGTAAGTAGAATATCAAAACATTTTTAAATGGTGCAAATGACCAAAAAACGTATTTTGAGCCACTTTTTGAATGCACTGGCTCATCAGCTGGATCATACAAAGATCCATCAGACAACTCCCCTGGAGTATCGGACTAACATTGTGTGCACATCCGCCGACAATATCGTTCAAATGACTAGCAATTTTGCGCTTCCTGTTCAATTTCTGACTCAAACGAAGTAATGAACCAAGAATTTCTCGAAAATAACCACTCTTTAAAGTAAATGATATCAATTGCCCCGTTTTTATTTGAATTCCGCTACATTATTGTGATAATCTTAATTTCTTTTTTAACATTTTATTTTTTAATTTATTTTTTCGGGGCACTGTTTCCCGATATACCGAACCGGGTCCCGATTGAAACGGTCGGTAACCGGTGTGATCGACCGAACCGACTCAGCCTTAGTATCAACACTGTAAGATTAAATGAAATAGACAAGAAAGTGGAGAGAAAAAAAGACCTGGAATTAAATAAATTGATTTTGATAGATCTGTGAGCCCACTCTATATGATGTAAAATTTCAGAAAATTGTGTTTTCGACTTCCGAATGATCAAACTGTGGCAATTAGATAAACTTGACACCTAAGATGCATCTGAATGTGTCTTTAGATGCATTATATTGTGCTTTTTTGCAACAAATGTGGAATAATGCGCACGATGCATGCGTCGAGTCGTAAATTAACTTCCAGTGAACATATTTCAGCAATCCTACATGGGTTAAGAGTACTTGCTACATATGCGTGCACAAACAAAAATAAAAATATGTAAAAAATTGTGACATTTACAATTTCTGCATATAATTTACATGTAAATTGAATTTCACCCAGAACATGTACTACTCAACATGAACAAATTTGATTTTGAATACATACAATGTACAAAAATGTATGCAAATATGCTGAGATTTCTGTTGGCGAAATGGGAACAAATACATGCACGTATACTCGTACAAATTAGATCAGAGGCAGACAAAACGAACTAAAAATAAGGAGAGAGGAAGGCAGTGAATCCAGTCATTACATTATAATTGCTCTCTGACTTGGAATCTTCCTGTGCATGATATGTATTGAACATTTTTTTTCTTCATCCAGATGTGGAACTAGAGCAATCCAATTGAAATGAAAGCAATTGATCTTTGCCTCATTGAAGTATTCATAAGACGTGTAATGTATTACTCGCTATCCTCATGGATCCACATTTTCAAGCTCTATTAACTCTCTATTTTCTTGTGTGTGGGCGGAATCCAGCTCTCTAAATATAACCAAATGCGAGCCTACAGGATCGGTGTACCCCTGAAATCAGGCTCGATCGATGGCGGAGGAAATTAAAACACCCTCCCCTGCGCTACTGTCCTGGCGCTAAGCTAGCTAGAAGGGGAGGAAAACGATTTTGTAAGGATTTCCCTTCTGCCTATTTGATAGATTAAAGTGTGGGTGGGAGAAAATCCTACGGACATGTTTGTGCATCTTCGTTGATGGGAATTTGAAGGCTGGGTGATGGGTGATGGGAGGGGGAAGAAGAAGATAAGAGTTGTGTGTGGTGTAGCTAGGATCAAGCCAGATTGGGGAGGGTGGGAGGGGGGGGGGGGGGGTGGCAGGGCGAGGGGAGAGGGGGGTTGAGCTGGAGCTAGGCCAAATATCGGTACTGTAATGAAATGATATTCTCCCCACAGTGGGGGCATCACTGGGGAGAGGGGTGGGTGGTGCAAATTTACCACTATTTGGGCAGTGTATACCTAATATAAGTGTTAAATGTAAGAATCTATCTTCTTCTCCCCACAATGGGGGCATCTAGGGGAGGGGCGGGGGGCGGGGGTGTTGGATGGGGACAAGAAGGAGGGGGAGCAATTTTACCCTAGCATTCCCCTAAGCTCGCCAAGGATTGATCCTCGTAAATTATATCCTGGATTGGAAATGAATGAGCAATGGGGCATGTGTATTGACAGAGTAATATTTTATGGTCATCTGAGCATTTTACAAGAAGCGCTTGCTGTTTCTGAACAACAACAACATCAAGGGAAAGGCCGGAAGGCTGTGAACACTTTGGGACAGTAGAGAGTAATTTAACCATTGATTTTGTTAGGGGGAGCTCTTGAATAAAATCCATGAAACTAGAAACTACTGATGTAGGATGGTGCAAGGGCGTCAACAGCTTCTCGAAAGTGGGGGGGACATCGGCGAGGGAGCGAAGCGACCGAGCGGGGGAGGGTGTGGGAGGGGGTGTCCCCCTCCCACAGTAGGGAGCTTTTGCACTTTTTGGCTTGAAATTGTGCGATTTGGTGCATATCTGAGACAGAAATTTCACAGTATGTATGTCAGAGTGAAATCTATGAAATCTATGGATCAAACATACATAATGTATACACTTATGAAAAAAGTGGGGGGGACAATCCCCTCCACTTTCAAAAGTGGGGGGGACATGTCCCCCCCGTCCCCCGCCTGTTGACGCCCATGGGATGGTGTATATGTAGGAGAGGGTCTGGAGAGTGGATGTTGGTAAATTGGTATCCCCAAAATTGATTTTCTTTGGATGTTCATGTAGATGAAACAAATGCAAGGTTTATTTTATTGAAAATAATCAACAACAAAAAACGACACTTTCAAAATATAAAATTTAAGGTACCGTAAAACTCCGTGTATAAGGCGCACTTTTTTCCGTCGGAAAAAATTTCAAAGTCGGGGGTGCGCCTTATACACAGGTACAGAAAAAAAAAAAAAACTTTTTTTTTTTTTTTTTTTTTTTTTTTTTTTTATGTCAGGGGAACATTTATCAACATATACCTTTTTCCTACATACAAATGATAGTGGTTAGTAAAACAAAATACAAGTTTTGTAAGCAGTTACACTGCAACTAATTGATTATTCAATGTTCATGAGTAGCAGCATTCATTTAATATAAAATTTTCTAACCAGCGGTCATACATTTTTCTCATTAAAAACAGTTATTAATGAATTTAGCATTTTGCATATTTAATGAGCATTGCTATCTAATGAAAACATGAATATTCATGAGCAGAAGTTTTGTAAAAAAAAAAAAAAAAAAAAAAATTTTTTTTTTTTTTTTATTTTTTTATTTTTTTTTTTAGAAAGTTGGGGGTGCGCCTTATTCACGGAGTTTTACGGTAAATTGCAAGTTCCAATTCTTCAGAGAGTTACAGTGTATCTTGATAAAAAAAAGTGGATATTTTTCTCAAAATCTTATCCGAGAGAATGCAGCAATATATATGAAACGGATACGAATAGTATAGATCTCTGAGGTACAACGTCTTGTCAGACTGTAGAGTGCAATGTCTTACAAGTGATACTGGATGGCTGTAACATGATTACCGTGCCTGCCAGGATCCCTGAAGTCATGAGCATGGCTTGAATTTGAAAACAAATTGATCTCGCCTGCATAAAAGATTCTATGTAGTTGATGTTATTCTCATGTACATGTACGTACGTCATTCTGCGCTTGTTTTATGGAAGGAGAAGGACGCTGGAAATTGAATGCTTACATTAGATAGAGCAGGGAGTTATAGTACTTAACATTAATAAAACAAACACTTTAAAGGATACTATTTCAGGGATTGGACCCTCAAATTTTCACAGTGACTAGATAATAGTTTAAAAAGGCAGTGGGTGAAATTTTAATCAAACATGGGATATTTAAATGTTTTGTGAATCAATTGGATGAAATTTAGTCCTCCTTTCAACATGCAATTTCGTGCATTAAATTATACACTGGAAGGACTTGACATTAAAAATGACACATGTATACACATTGACATTTATTCCTTCAATATTGAAGATTATACAGAAATTTACATGCAGTAGGAATTGCTATAATTTTTCTACCATGTAGTAATTAGTATGAATGATCCCGGTGTTTTGTTGGATGTTTACTAATTTTAGCGCACAGATTCTTGAGAAGCCCTTTAACTTCATGAGATATGAATAGAGTACCCTGTATTCGTCCTTGCCATGATGGCCTGATCTAAGTGGAGTAGCGGACTGGAATATATTAACACCTTTCATTATTTCATATCAACTGAAAGTTTGTATTAAGAGGATGCCTTCAGCACATCTGGAGAGATGCCTCCAGACATATCTGGAGAAGAACCCTAGATATTAGTGGTCACATTGGGAGAAAGTCTGATGAAATAAATGCTTGAGAGAAGGAGTAATTATCATTCTATAGATGTCACTCTAATGAATGTTGTGGCTTAAATGTGTCTTTCCATTTTCTCCCTACAGGGGGGCATGAAGCAGCAAAAAAATTACTATTTTTTATTTCGGGGGCTCCTTTTCGGGGGCTACTTTTCCAACTTTCGGGGGCTACTTTTATCATCTCGGGGGCTACAAATTTCCGGGCTCTTTTTCGAATTTCAGGGGCTACTATTACGCTCTAATGCTGTAAGTTATCATCTTATAAGCATTTGATCACGATCCAAACAGAAAATCCAAAAAATAAATCCCCAAAGTCCCCATTTAAAAAAATTTTTGTTAATTTTTTTTTTTTGGGGGGGGGCTCTTTTGGGCATTTCGGGGGCGAATTCGCCCACTGCCCCCATGTATTTTTTTCGCTGGCATGAAGTCTGAGGGAAGGAGGGGGGAGGGGGGGGGGGGGGGGGAAGAAGTGGTGGGGTGAAGCAATCTTCCCTTAGATCCCTACAGTGTAACTACCATTCCAGTACTGTAGAGAGATGTTTATATGGTTCTGGCATTCCAGTCCGATCTATTTTTAAAAACCCTGGGTCTGTGTTGCATGTGTTTGCTGTCAAGTGTTTTATTTCGCGTATATCATTATCTTTTCTCTGCATGAATCTGCATGTCACTTTGGCTACTAGATCTACATGTTAATGTACATACATGATCGTGTATGTTTGCCTGGTGGTTACATTTGTTCAGCGTATTGCTATGAATAGAACAAGAACTTTCATGTATGCATCTTCTTTCATACTTTGATGAGTATGGCCGGGATGGAAGTGGATCCAACTACCAATCCATTAATTAAACAAAATGCATGAATGAAGCACGACCTAGGCTGATTGAGACTCGGAGCCAATGTCAAGTTCATGACTAGAGCTGGTTTACATTAATTTAAGGCCTTCACTTAGCCTTTTATCATCCAAGGTAGATCTAATTTGTATCTTGCATAACTCTTATCCGCATAACTCTTATCCAAATGGAATCCAGAGTGTATATAAGCTAATGACACACTTATTAACTAGTGAATGACAGACCAGTGGATTGAGACTCAGAGCCAATGTCAAGTTCATGACTAGAGCTTTTTAGATTAAGGGTATGTTAACCTTTTATCATACAAGGCAGGTCCAATTTGTATCTTGCATAACTCTTTAATATCTAAATGAAAACTAGAGTGGAAGCTAATGAAATATCATTACCTAGTGACTGACATGCCAGCAAATTGAGACTCAGAGCCAATGTCAAGTTCATGACTAGAGCTTTTTAGATTAAGGGTATGTTAACCTTTTATCATACAAGGCGGGTCCAATTTGTATCCCACATAACTCTGATCCAAATAAAAACCAGAGAGTATAGAGCTAATGAAGCACAATTACCTAGTGACTGACAGGCCAGCTGATTTAGACATCCGTGCCAATGTCAAGTTCATGAATAGAGCTGTTTCCCATCCAACTGGAGATCATACTGTAGGAGCGTTCTTTCCGTATCCCTGTAAATCTGGTCTTGCAACAACAAAAAATGTATCTTTAAAGGGGACCACCATGCAAAGAAGAACACATTATTATATGTTTTGGTACCGTTTTGTGATATCAAATAGATACCCAACATTTTGCAAAGGGTTGTGTAATTCATAAACAAAGCAATTAATTTCCACCACTTACGGAACCACTACTATTTCCTGGTTTGTACGGGCCAAACATGTGCGAGTGCGTCGCTCTGCACACATTAGCCTTCGCAATTCAGACCGCATGAACGCATGCTTTAGAAAGGTGAGGAGTTTTCCAATTATTTTTTTTCTTTCTGGAAACATATTTTTGTGAACTTGTTGATGGAATGGAATACTAAAGATGTTACCTTTCTTTAATAAGAATATTACTTTTGGGTGGTGGTACCCTTTAAAAGTTAATAAAGTACCTAATCAGGTTTTTGCCTGGTTGCCCATGGTCAGCAGAAATTTTTATTTGGCCACTAGAAACTCTTGTATTGGCCACCAACAAATCAGGATCTACATTTAATACACAAGTGACATATATGTCATTACAGCCACATGAAAGACAAACTGAAGGAAAAGCCCTGCATAGGGTGTGGTCGTATATCACCGGATAGCGTAAACGGATGCCCAGCGGATAGACGACTTGCGAAATAAAATTATCCTGTGGTGTCTTCATTGCTGCATGCACAAAACTTTCCGCCCGATAAAACAACGGACATCGCCTGACAAGGAACTCATTCACCGAACAAGAAACAGGCAAGAAATGCATACGAATGGAGACGAACGGATTAAAAATTTTGCTCTCCGCCCTAGGATGTCCGTTATCGCTATCCGGTGATTTGTGACGGGCTTAATGAATGACAGATCAGCTGAGTTACAAGACTGGAGCCAATGTCAAGTTCATGACCAGAGAGCTCTGGTTTCCCATTCAGGGTTCCCATTCACCCTGCTTTATCACACAGCATATCAGCAGGTGTGAGGGTCAAGTGGTCACTTGCAGGTCATCCATCACTGTCACATAGCATTGTCATTGTTCAGCTAATTATGTTTTGGATATTAAAGCCAGAGCCTGTAATTGATATCTATTGTCCTAATTGTGACAGCACTGTGTCACTCAATAAAGGGCATCACTGATCTGACTGACCTGACCTGACCTACATGTACATGTATATCAGCCTTCAGGGTTGATTTATGATACAAGTTACCTGTGCACACATGTACTGTGAATCAGTGTGAAATGAAAAGATATTAACTTTCAAAACGCATTTAATACAAGATACAGTGGCCAGTTGGCCCCATAACATAAAGAATCATGAATAATCCTACAATTCACTTGCTACAATTAATTGATTGATCACACAATTGATTACGTGATTGTATCTACATGTATGTTATTTAATTGATCATTTAAGATTAATCAAGAATCTTTATGTTACGGTGCCCTGGTCAAGCAGGTACATGTACAGTACATTTACTATGTATTAGTGCTATTTGGTTATGTTTGAATACAGGGGAAACAAAGTTATTTGCCCTTTTAGTTGAACATATTGCTTTACCATGAAATGCACATTGCTTTCATACATGTACATGTAGGTAGTAAAAAATACATGGGGGCTTAGGGTAAATCAGCTCCTGAAATGCCCAAATGTACTCCTCCCCCAAACTAAAATTAATTTAAAAAATGAAATAAAAAAAAAATCATGGTAAAGAGCTTCATAAATCATTACATACACCTTTAATTCAATACAAAACAAATCTCTTTCAACAAGGCAAACGTTAAAAAGTAGCCTTCAGAAAAGAAAAAAAAATGCATGTTTGTTCAATAACTGTTTTATTGTCAGTTTATACTGTACCAATATGTATGCAAAAGAAATAACAGAGTACCGTCATTATGCAGGCTGACTTGAAAAGTACCCCTTTCAAAATTTAAATGTTATTTTTTTAAACCTGCGTGTAGGCTTTACCCATTCCCTACTAGAGTTTGCAATCCGCATAGAGTTATTAATGGCCCACCAGGTTCCCATGCATAGGCAATTGGTTAATTCACTTTTATTGAGTCAGTCCTGTGCATACACATATGTACAAGTAGCAGTTTTTTAAGGACCAGAAAGGGGGTACATGCATTTAGACTAAAGATAATTAGGGAGATCTGAGAAAGAAGAGAGGGAGAAATGTTTACAGATAGACTTAGTGAAATGTGCTTACTCACACCTTGCATTGTTTTGCAAACTGTGGGAAATCTTTGTTTGTTTGATGTAGCCTGCATACATTTTGTCAAAACCTGACTCAGTGGCCACCTGGCTATAGACTAGCAGCCAACCTGCCTGTAGTGGCCACTAAAAGTGTTCCCCTGCAAAGAACAGCAATGTTATGGAACCTGTCTATAGAGGTTACCTGTTTACAGTGGCTACTTATCGTGTCTCCCCTATGCCTGGTCACTATAACAGGTTTTGCTGTATTTTGTATTGCTATTTGCTGCCATATCCATGATGTTCAACTATCATATCGGAGGTTTACTACTTATATTAAAAAACAATCAGGTAGAATATTATTACCATATTTTGAAATAAGTCAAGTATGTGCATGTGATCATTAAAACAATTGTTTTCTTTGTATAACGCTGTGCAGAAAATACTCAGTTGTTTCCTTTTTGATAAACAGCTTTGGGGATTACATGCCAACTTCTAAATTTGTAATAATTTATATAAACTTTACCTTTTTGAAATACTGTATTCACATTTGATATTGTGGATGAAAAATGCACCATATGGATGCTGATGTTAATTAATTTCCAGTATAATGCATAACACATATTGAACCAGTATGAGAAAACAAATTGTAAACACATAATCCCTGCACCATATTGTCTGCTGTTTGTGAAGTTATTATTAAATGCCAACAAAAGTTATTTTGATGAAATATTTCTTTATTGCCTGCAGGTAAATATAAATTACATAATAGGAGCGAGGGAGAGCATGAGCAAAATGATATTGATTTCTCTTTAATAATACTAATCATGATGGTAATAAACAGTTGTGAATAGCTCAAATTATGATGAAATATGTTCTTTATTGCCTGCAGGTAAAAGTTAATTAGAGCATAATGAGAGAGAGAGAGAGCATGATACAAAATAAAAAGAATATCAAATTTCTCTTTAACGATAATAATGATAATAAACAGTTCTTGTAAAGCTCATATATCACACTAAATAAATAGAAATAGAAGGGGATAGTATGAATACAGCTCTAGACAGATTGGAGACCGAGAGTAGAATGAACGGCTGACACAAGTGACATTGTAACCAATATTATGGCAAACAAATACAAATATGAATTGGCCTTTAACATTCCAATTTTAAAATTAAATTTTGTAAATTACAATGTGTTCTTTCCACAAAGAGTTTAGTTCGCAGCCGACTTGTATATTAATATAGTGTCGTTTTCACGATCGTATATTACTTTTCTAGTTCGCCACAAAGGGCTTAATGCACAGACTATACATTTTGTTAGTTGCCAAAGTGAAGACCTTAGAGCGAATCAGATGCGGCGATGAACATGGTGGAATTTTCCACAGCCGCTCTACGGCTTTCTGTGGAAACACTTGGTATGCCATCGAGTCGACTCATCCAGAAAAATACATGTATTATATTCAGAATATTAAAGACCGAAAAACGAAGAACACAGAACAGGTGATGAATATTCAAATATGAATAGAAAATTGGGTCAATATAGCATTTATGAAATTATTAAGAAAACATTAAAGAGCAAAAAACAATGCAAACGAAACCGGTGATAAATATTATAAAAGAAACTTGGGTCAGTAACTCAATATAGCATTTTTGACATTAATAAGATATTAACAAGTGAAAAACAAAGCACATATTAAAGACAGGTGATACACTTATAAATAGAAAATTGGGTCAGTATATAGGATCATGACAAAATATAATTTAATATATAGAGCTAACGTTATTGACCTACAGTAATTAACATTTTCCACTTCACAAAGAGCATATATTGTATTTCAGATGATGAAATTAAATTATTCTCCTGGCATGGAGATGAATACTTTGTGCAACATTATATTTTACATACATGTATGTTGCAAACTGAACATTGCTCCCAGGGTATGTTCACACACCATGGGGTATATATACCAGCAGAGTCAGATTTCATTGTTTCACACTATAGTCTCTATTTGCAGACCCGCACAACACCAGTTTATTATATATTCCCCTAAAATAATTATTAAGTATTATCATTCATGTCATAATTTGTTGAACGAGTTATTAAAGTTATCTTAGACATGAAATTATATTCAGGTAAGGGCATGGAGCCGTACATTGTGTGTGCACATGCGTTTGAAGTTTGAACCTTATATGTTGAACCCTGGCCATTTCCCAGGGTACACACCCTGCGATATATACAATGTGTGTTATTCTAGTGCAGTCAGATTTCACAATCAGTTTCTATTCCCTGGCCTGCGCAGCCTTATTTTTGTTTTATATTCCTCAAATAATGATATGATTTAACAAATTTGTTTGACTAGTTATTTTAGGCATGAAATTTGAAGCATGGAACTATACATTTTGTTTGCACATGTGTATACTACAGTAACTTGAACATTATATTGGACCCTGGGTACAAATGATCATGATGTGACATATAATGCACTAGCTTTATTCTAATCTAGTGCAGTCAGAATTCACAACTCGGTTTCTATTCCAAGACTTGGGGGTGTTTCACAAAGATCCCAAGTTGAACTTAACTCTAAGTTGGACTTAACAATTATGGAAAGCCATTTTGTAGTCTTGGAATAAAATATATTCAAAATAAAAAATGCAAGTATTTTAGACTTTTCATAAATTTTACATCAAGAACATGAACTCCTGTTGATAATAGAAGATCTGAATCAACATTGTATACATTTTAAAAGAAATTTGACAAAATTGTTTCAAAGACACTAACGGCTTTCCACTTAGAGTTAAGTTCGAACTTAGGATCTTTGTGAAATACCCCCCTGTTCGGTGACTACAGTCTCTGTTTTTATTTTCCCTTCAAATAATTACTTGATACTTTTAGTTTGTTTGATTAGTTATTTTAGAGACAAAATTAAATGTGCATGGAGCTGCAGATCGTGCATGCATATTATGCTATTGAACAACTGTATGCTGGACTGGTACACACTACATATAAATTATTTTCCCTGACCTGTTCAGCCTTAATAATATTGTTTTATTTTCTTCCCTGAAAGAAAGAAGTTCAATATTCATGACATTTTCCTTTGACTAGTAAAAATCAGATCATGTAATTGAAGCATGAAGTTTTGAAGCAGTATTGTTGCACGAAATGCAGGAATTAATTTTTAATTTTAGGGGGCTACTTTACCAATCTTATGGATATCCATAAATTGTTCACGTAATACCCTAAATGGTAATTTTATGGGCTACCTACTGATTTCAGGGGGCTATTTTGAAAATAAGGAGGCAAAATTGCCCTCAGCCCCCGTATATTTCCTACCTTGGTTGCACAGACATTGAACATAGCTCCCTGGGTATATACACCATTTTCAACATTTCAGCACAGTCAGAATTCACACTAATATAGATTCTATTCCCACTTTCCAGACCTGCAGAGCATTACAAAATTGTCTCTTGAAGAATTAAAATATCATTCCAAGCCTCCACACTAACTTTTTTCTTCTCTAATTAGCCATTCAGGCAAGTAAAATCATAAATATTCAAACGTTACTTGCCCAAGCAGAAAATTTACTTTCCTTTTACTTCTAGATGAGGTTTACACATGAGGAATAACATTCTAATCTTGTAGTTGAACAGGTATGCGAGTTGCCCAATCAGGCAACCAAACTAGACAATTTATGAAATTTTGCTCCGCCGACATAATTCTAACTTTCCCCGAAGAATCGTGGAAGTGCTAGTGTTGAGACATGCATTAGTGTCACTTTAATATGACTAGGTAATAAAGTTCTACTGCACATCTCCATGATAGCTTTAAATTGTCCCACATGTGTGGTTGTTTTTACTTGCAGAACAAATGGTAGTCTAGTGGAATTGTGGTGTAAGCATGGATTGTACTAGTTAGTAGTACAATCCATTGTGTAAGAAGAGACCCCGAGGAATCATCTGAGCCAGAACATTCATATAGTTTCCAGTAATCAAAATGCAGCCAAGGTAATGTTGTTGCCTTGCTGTTTCCATGACCATGACCCTGTTTATACATGTATACGATCCTTGATTAGAACTATCCCAAGGCAACTTGATATTGCTTTGGTGTTGCCATGGCAATGACATGTGATCCTTGATTGATCCTTAGACGGCCAAGGTACTAGTAACTTGATGCTGCCTTGGCGCTTGGTGTTGCCATGACAATGACCCTGTTTGATATACCCATGATCCTAGATTGATTGCTTGGAAATGGTTGCTAATCTATAGAATACTGTGTCCCCTGATCTCAATGGTAATCCTTTAATAGGTTGCTCATGAATGCACATTTGTGTAAAATAAGTGCTTAATTGCCTAATAATTGCCCAGTGCAATTGAACATCAGATTTTGGCCAATTATCTTTTGGAAGCAAAATTATGTCAGAAGAGTAGTTGCCCAAATCGGACAAGGAACATTCTGCACAACAATTTCATTTTCAAGTATAATCTGCTATTCGGGCAAGTGAAATACTCAATTTGATCAAGCAGGGATCAACTTTAGCCTAGGCCACGTCGGATGCCAATGGCCACTAAAAATGCTGTTGGGTCACCAAAAATTGACCAATAGGTGGCCAATGATTGGAAAAATAAATGTAGCACCCTGTAGAATATAGAATGGAAAACCCACTACCATCCTCACATTGCTAGAAATAAATATTTTTTGGGGGTGGTCCAGTGGGCAAGTAAAATAAAGAGCTATTGACCCTCCAGTATTAGTACTATTAAAGTGAACACTATAGATATGTTTTTCTAAAGTATTTTTGCAAACAACCATCGTGTATTTACTAGAACTCTCCAATTATTTTCCAACAATGTAAATATGTAATTTGTTCTGCATGTGTACACTTCAATACCAGCTTGACACCGCTGGTGGATAAAGTTAACAAAAGAGAGATTGAATGCTGGGTGATACAATGATACATCAACAAAGGGTTTCTATTTAATACGTGTATAACGTGATCAAACACACCCTTTATTCATAATCTTGGTAGTTTTCCATCAATTGGTGGGCAATATTTCGTCAATTTTTGATCAACATTTATTTGCTTTGTTTGTTGTTGATTTTTTTTTTTGGGGGGGGGGGGGGGTGGGGCAGAAAACAAAGTTTCACAAATCTATAATTTGATTTTAGCCTCTGACAAAGATTCTGCTAGGATAGAATGCTTAGGCCCCTACATTGGATCTCAAATCTATAATTCAAAATATGCAGTATGAAATATTCGACAAACATGTACTGTATAAAATTTAAATTGTAGATCTGTAGATTCTGTTAAATTAATCAGATTATTATGTTTTCATTCAAGGTGTCCACTTACAAACTATGCTTCCTTGGGGCACCTCAACCTAGCAAAAAAATTAATATTTTTATTTTGGGGGCTCCATTTTCGGGGGCTACTTTCCAACTTTTGGGGGCTACAAATATCCGGGCTCTTTTTCGAATTTCAGGGGCTACTAATAAGCTATAATGCTGTAAGTGATCATTTTATAAGCATTTGATCACAATCACAAACAGAAAATCCCCACAAAAAATCCAGAAAATCCAATTTTTTTTTTTTTTCGGGGGCGAATTTGAGCATTTCGAGGGCGAATTCGCCCGCCGCCCTTAAGTATTTTTTTCGCTGCCTCAACCACTCATGAAATAACTGTGTTTGATTTTGTACATTGGTGGAAAATAAATGATTTGAATTGAATTCACTGCATCGCCATGACATTATTTTGCTAATTATGTTTTGAAAAGTAAGATTTGGGGTCTAATGCAGAAGACTAACAGAAACTTGATCTTTTAGACTTTGAACTCACACGTACTGATCAATCTGTACTGATCAATCTCAGATTGGCAAAGCTAGCTACTGGCACACACGTATACAATGTACACAACATGCACTTATAAATGTAGAAAGGTTGGCATGATTCAGTGTACTGATTG
>JBAMJV010006042.1:0-19331 GCA_037951105.1 Echinarachnius parma
AAAATTGCATGTTCTTTCAAATTTGACACTCAGTTTTTAATTACCTCACAAAAAAAATTGCGATGTGGCAGCGCCCTCTTCTACCAAAACTAAACTACCCCTTTAATGCAAATTGTACGTATCTAAGTGTCAATCATAAATTAATTATATATAATGAAATGTTCAATTAGACTTGCATTATTAATAAAAAATCAAGATTTGTAAACTTATCAAGACCCAGCTCCCATGCATCCCATGCTCCCTACACATCGGATACACAGCTGTAATACCATTTGTGCTGCATTGCATTTTCACTATTGTTATACATATCACAATAATAAGAACTAAAATGACCGAAGATATATCAGGATAATGTGAGATCCAAACTTTCAAAATGATCGAGGCCTATAAGTATAAGCTAAAGCTTACTTAAATAATTTAATATCGTAAATCCTTGTTTTTCTAATCATAATGGCGAAATACCAATTACATACAGGATTCTATAATATGTACATGTTATAAGTTAATTCAGGGAATATTCTATGTAAACTGCATATTTGCTTTGAGTGCCGATTGTTGGTACGAATTTTAGATTTGCGTAATAAGTATTCCTCAAGTCGATGCTAACCACTTTTTTTTTTGTTAAACAAATATGGTATTCAACCGACGCTCTATATTCTGTTTTGTACATATAGCTTAATAACAATAAAATAATAAACGGGGAAGGAAACGGTGGACTGTCGCTTGCTGTTTCTGATAAGTGCAGAATATGGCTCCGTTGCAGTAAGATATACAATCGATTGTAAGTTACAATTTATTGTAAGTCTGATCATGGGTTCTAAATGCAAAAATATGATTAGTTGAAACAATTAATTGTAACTTACAATCGAATGTATCTCTTTCTTCAACGGGGCCCCAGTCGTTTATATACATTTACTATTGGGTATCACTAAATAATGGAACTAATCATTACGAAACAATCATCTCAGCGCACCTGAGCGTGCACTAACAAAAGCAGGTCATGTAACCGCTGTTGTTGAATCCGATGCTATGTCAGTGGTTTACGTACGCCATTTTTGTTGGTGCATGCTCAAATGCGCTCAGATGACGTTTCATATGGTACACAATGGTAAACATCGCAGCCTCCAGTGCTTAGTCAAAACAGTTTATAGTGGTCTTACACAGTAAAAAAAAAAATAAACAACTTTTTAAACAACCAAAAAACGCTGTTTAAGCCGGTCCCTTCTAACAACGTTGTTTAAAATTTTGAAACAACCAAGATGTTGGTTTGTTCAAAATTCTAAACAATGTTGTTAGAGGAGGACCGGCTTTTAAACAGCATTTTTGGCTTTTTAAGACCGGTCCCTTCTAACAACATTGTTAAAAAATTTTGAACAGATTTTTGGTTGTTCAAAATGTTAAACAACCTTGTTAGAGGGTTCAAAATGTTAAACAACCTTGTTAGAGGGACCGGCTTAAACAGCGTTTTTGGTTGTTTAAAAAGTTGTTTAATTTTTTTTTACTGTGTAAAAAGATTGATAATTTCCATTATTATAGTGATACCCAAGAGGAAATATACGACTAGAAGTGACAGGAATTGTGCACTTAGGCTATCAGTAACAGCGAGCGAAATTTCCAGCGTTTCCTTCCCCTTTAAATACATTCAGCGTTTCTCTTGCACAGGGAACGCATGGTTTGGATTCGTAGATCAGAAGCGCGGTGCCATGTTGCGAACGCCTTGCGCACGGTGCGAAATATACTCTGGCTCTGTCTTATGAAGTGTGTACAAACTTGTCTAGTTACAAATAGCGAACCAAGCGTAGCATTTCGTGTAGTGCCCTCCACGACCCCAGGCATAAACTCTTTAAACTCACGGTTGTAAAGCTACGCTGTTTTATATACAAGTTTGTCTCTTTATATACATTCGTGCAAATCTGACTCCAATATATTAACGTCCTTAAAAGTCTTTGCTATACATAAGAAATTCTGCTGTCCTTTTTATAAATAGTTGTTTGCGGCTCATCTTCACAATCGTGTATCATCATCTTTAATGTGTGCCTATTTCAACAAAAAATTCAAGCACTTATTTAATTCCACATAATTTGTAATACCTCTGTACAATACCTTAAATTGAAATTATTATACACTAAACAGCAAGTCACAATTTGTAAGCTAGAATGCGATCAATTATGTATCAAGCATTATGCAAAAACACATTTATTTTGTAATGGAGATTTGTAAATTATAATTAGTACATGCCACAAATTTTGTCGGTAAAACGATTGAGTATTTCATTACATGGATCTAGTAACTTTGTTAACATGAGTACAAACTAACAAACGGTTGATAAAATGTGTATTTCTGTGATCCTTTATGTCCACTGAGTGATTTGTGAAAATTCCATGTTAAATGGATGTTATATGGCCTATCAACTCATTGCATAAACTGTTTACAGGGTTGAAACTCTCCCAGGGAGATTTTCAAATTCAAACATTTAAAGCATAAATATATTAATAACATCAGAGAAATTCAGTAAACCGCAACCTGGTCTTTACTTCGGTTGGTAATGCGAATAGAAACACAAGGTTTGTGAGAACTGCCAAAGTTCTAAGTGAAATTTGTTGATTCTACCAATGTTATAGATCCACTTAACCATAGTAATTATTCATATAAATGTGAAATCGTTAATCATTATTTCATGAACGAACATTCTTGTTAACTTTGCCGTAAAGGTTTGAAATGTCTTCGACTGATTTTCCATTGTTGATGTCAGCCACATCTTCGACATCAACGGTCGTATTTCTTGATGGTATCTTCACCAAGTCGTAGCTGGAGGAGTCACGACACCTGTCGCTGTCATCGTCCAATCTCGATCCACCTGCACCATAGTCGTAATCATAGTCTTTGTCAAATCTCGATCCGCCTGCAGCACCATCGCCATCACAGACTTCGTATATTCCAGGTCCGTCTGTGCATTCATCTTCATGATAGCCTTTGTTAATGTTTGATCCACACCTTCCGCTGTGGGGTTTTGTTGAGATTGTTGTAGGGGTTGTGGGTGCTTCCAGGCTGAAGTAGATAGGTTCGTCGATGGGTGGTTGACTACGATGACTACCCTGTGTTCGAGAAATGCTACTAGAGGCAGAATTGTTTTCGTTTCCTTCGCTCACGGGAAGCTCAGCACGACCTCTGCCTTGCGTTCCTTGTCTGACAGTGTCATCTCTTGCCGATGTAATTCTAATAGGTTTATCTTCATCCTTTCGAGATGATGCGCTGCAGATTTTTGCATAGACAACAAAGGCAACAATAAGGGCTATTGTGATGACTTCCAGTATTATGAAAACGACAGTCAGAATTATATAAGTTTTCTCGCCGGGTGCCTTATTCGTCGCTTCAGGTGTAGTGTTTGGCTCTTGCTGTTCAGTAGATGGGGCCATGCTTGTGGTAGGAACACGATATATCAGGTCAAAACCAACAGCAACCACACTGGATGGCGTTTCAAGTCTGAATGTTTTGCACTCGACGATCCTTCCCACATCGCTGTCAGTGATATCCTGCAGCAACATGAACCTCCCTCCTTGTCGGGTCCATGATCGGTTCTTGATGTCCACATCTCCGATGTCCTCGTCAATGAGACTCCATGTGATATTGGTAGTCTCACTTGACTGAGGGTCGCACTCGAATTCGGCATCGTGTCCGTTTTGTACGTGTTGAACGTCAACAAAACCTGGGAAGGAGCACGTTCGGTTTTCATTCAAATCTCCGAGGGACGATTCACATGATGCGTTCGAAACATTTGTAAAGGTACTGAATTCCAGAGGAGTTTTCAGTAACAATGATGACGATTCGTCATTACTTATACCCTGTAGTCCGAATGATACATTAAGATGTGGCACAAGACTGGCCAGCCCACGCGATTCGCAGGTAAAATCGACAGTTTCAATGTAAATTTGTCCAGTGACGAATTTAGGAGAGATTGAACACTCAGGTGGCACGATTTGTCCAACATCGATAACAGTTAAGGTGAATGTTTGAACAACTTCAGTCCCCAACATAATGCGATCAATTATGTATCAAGCATTATGCAAAAACACATTTATTTTGTAATGGAGATTTGTAAATTATAATTAGTACATGCCACAAATTTTGTCGGTAAAACGATTGAGTATTTCATTACATGGATCTAGTAACTTTGTTAACATGAGTACAAACTAACAAACGGTTGATAAAATGTGTATTTCTGTGATCCTTTATGTCCACTGAGTGATTTGTGAAAATTCCATGTTAAATGGATGTTATATGGCCTATCAACTCATTGCATAAACTGTTTACAGGGTTGAAACTCTCCCAGGGAGATTTTCAAATTCAAACATTTAAAGCATAAATATATTAATAACATAAGAGAAATTCAGTAAACCGCAACCTGGTCTTTACTTCGGTTGGTAATGCGAATAGAAACACAAGGTTTGTGAGAACTGCCAAAGTTCTAAGTGAAATTTGTTGATTCTACCAATGTTATAGATCCACTTAACCATAGTAATTATTCATATAAATGTGAAATCGTTAATCATTATTTCATGAACGAACATTCTTGTTAACTTTGCCGTAAAGGTTTGAAATGTCTTCGACTGATTTTCCATTGTTGATGTCAGCCACATCTTCGACATCAACGGTCGTATTTCTTGATGGTATCTTCACCAAGTCGTAGCTGGAGGAGTCACGACATCTGTCGCTGTCATCGTCCAATCTCGATCCACCTGCACCATAGTCGTAATCATAGTCTTTGTCAAATCTCGATCCGCCTGCAGCACCATCGCCATCACAGACTTCGTATATTCCAGGTCCGTCTGTGCATTCATCTTCATGATAGCCTTTGTTAATGTTTGATCCACACCTTCCGCTGTGGGGTTTTGTTGAGATTGTTGTAGGGGTTGTGGGTGCTTCCAGGCTGAAGTAGATAGGTTCGTCGATGGGTGGTTGACTACGATGACTACCCTGTGTTCGAGAAATGCTACTAGAGGCAGAATTGTTTTCGTTTCCTTCGCTCACGGGAAGCTCAGCACGACCTCTGCCTTGCGTTCCTTGTCTGACAGTGTCATCTCTTGCCGATGTAATTCTAATAGGTTTATCTTCATCCTTTCGAGATGATGCGCTGCAGATTTTTGCATAGACAACAAAGGCAACAATAAGGGCTATTGTGATGACTTCCAGTATTATGAAAACGACAGTCAGAATTATATAAGTTTTCTCGCCGGGTGCCTTATTCGTCGCTTCAGGTGTAGTGTTTGGCTCTTGCTGTTCAGTAGATGGGGCCATGCTTGTGGTAGGAACACGATATATCAGGTCAAAACCAACAGCAACCACACTGGATGGCGTTGGGAGTCTGAATGTTTTGCACTCGACGATCCTTCCCACATCGCTGTCAGTGATATCCTGCAGCAACATGAACCTCCCTCCTTGTCGGGTCCATGATCGGTTCTTGATGTCCACATCTCCGATGTCCTCGTCAATGAGACTCCATGTGATATTGGTAGTCTCACTTGACTGAGGGTCGCACTCGAATTCGGCATCGTGTCCGTTTTGTACGTGTTGAACGTCAACAAAACCTGGCAAGGAGCACGTTCGGTTTTCATTCAAATCTCCGAGGGACGATTCACATGATGCGTTCGAAACATTTGTAAAGGTACTGAATTCCAGAGGAGTTTTCAGTAACAATGATGACGATTCGTCATTACTTATACCCTGTAGTCCGAATGATACACTAAGATGTGGCACAAGACTGGCCAGCCCACGCGATTCGCAGGTAAAATCGACAGTTTCAATGTAAATTTGTCCAGTGACGAATTTAGGAGAGATTGAACACTCAGGTGGCACGATTTGTCCAACATCGATAACAGTTAAGGTGAATGTTTGAACAACTTCAGTCCCCAACATACAGTCATAAAACGGCAGAATTTCAGAAGTAACGAGAAATGTTAACTGAGAAACGGTGTCTTGACGAGTTCCGACGTATTTTGAGTTTATATTATCACAATAATATTCATTAAACTCACAAGCAGCTACAGCAGTTGGATATCTATCGTCAGCATTCCGGAGCGATCTCCAATATAACGTACGATTATCAGTATTACTTGCATTGCAAGTCAACGTAACATTTCTTCCCTCTACAACAGCCTTTTCCACATCATTGGCACCACATAGGGCAAGGGTAAATAAGCACAGTAAATGTGAGATACAATTCAGTTTTAATAGTTTTTCGAGGCTCATTTTGCCCACTGGTATTTATCTAACAAAATGAAGAGAATTTTTACCAAAACGAACAACTTTTAATTGCAATATCTAGCACTTGTAAAACAAAAATCGCGAAAAGTCGTGAAGGCAGCCTGCCGACCGATGCGCAATCACACAGTGTGATAACTTCCGTATAATGTACGAGGTTGATCTGTTATGTACGCTAGAAGTAGAGCAGATAAGTGTAAAATATCATGGAAATCGTTCAAAGTTTGATACAAGCAACATACTTGGTATGCAAACTACCTTAGGGACACGTCGATTTTAATCATTTTGGTGTCAATTTTGATGTGTATTGATATGCTTAAGCCGATTATGACACATAAGGACCCATATTAAGGCAAAAATCGACATGGCGGCCATTTTCCAAGATGGCCACTCCAAAACTAATTTATGATGTACAAAATTTACGATTTTGCCGATTTTAATAATCTTGGTGTCGAATTGTGCTTCTTGGTATGTTGAAAACAATTGTGATACATCTAACCCATGCAATTGCTAGAATCCAAAATGGCCGCCCGTTTATAAGATGACCGTCCAAAACCTACTTTTGATATACAAATTGACTGGGTTGATCGATTTTGATATTCCCGGTGTCTTTTGATATGTTTCTTGATGTGCTGAAAACATTTGGGTTACACACATACCTTAACAATGGCGTAGCTAAGGGATATAGGGCTATATAACCACCAGGGAGGGCACTTATGTATAATGTAAGCCGGGTATGTGCCGCTTACAAAACGCCCCGCTTTCACTGTTTCACACCCGATTGCCACTCTCAAGATGCCCGATTTTCAAAAATTGCCGCTCCATAGACCCCCGGAATGACTTGGCTAGGTAGTTGAGTAGCGCCAAGTCCAATATTCTTCTAGTCAGCTCCTTGGACCACCACTTGAGGGTTTCCATAGGTCTTTGGTTGCTCCAAGTCCATGTATTGTGTAGTTTTAGTCTGCTCCTTAGAACTCCCGTTTCAGGGTTTTTGTAGCTCCAAAGACCCTATATGTTGTGCTTGTATAGTCAGCTATTAAGACCCCCACATCAGAGTTCCGTGAGGCTCACCCCCGTCAAAAAATGATATAACCCTTCTCTCTGTACTGAATTCATGAACTGTCTTTTGTTTTTGATTTTTAGGACAGGCTGCTCCTTTATTTCTATCCTAACCGAGAACGATATCTTTACCTCATCCTGGACCGTCCAAACCCCTGCCCCCCCCGGAATATATGCCTAACATGTTTATTAAGAGAATAATAAGATTTTAATCATTAATAATGTATCGGGAGTTCATGTACAGTTTGCATAAAACAGCATTTTATACACCCAGATCAATTCACATGTTCATATTAAACTACCTTCCAACCCCTTCTCAGTTTGCATATGCATGGCTTAATACTGGCTACGCCATGGACCACTCTATACAAAACTGTAGAGATTTGTGCAGCTTCCTTATTATTAGCTTACAGTATCACACGTTAAGCCTATTCGATATGCCACATTGTATAGATGGACACCGACACTCGTCACACTGCTCCTCCTTTTGACGATGTCAGCCATTATCTTTTTAGGGAACCATGGTCCTAAATATTACTATTACAAGTAAAGGGCAACATTTTGTATATCCCAAAAGTTTAGAAAAATAGATTTCCATAAGATTTATTAAATCTAGCTATTGTCTAGGACGTATGATATATATAAAGAACATAATTATGCTGTCTACATAATCATCCCCTTACCCATGCCTTTGAACTATTCCAGAAGCATGATCTGTACATATCAGTGTAAATATAATAGTTTAGCAACATCATACGAGGTGTATTATAGATCGTGTCTTGCATATTTCTTTCTTTTAGGGGTTCATCCATTTCCTGTGATACGTTCAATTGCTTGCCCATTCTCTTATTGAAGTGGGACTGAGTTTGTACTACTTGCTCATGGTTGTTGGTCAAATTAGCAGTTTATATTTACACCCTGAATGGTCATCATACTCGAGGAAATGATGAGCCTGGAGTGGGCTATTCCATGTTTTAAAGACTGACATACTATTATCCACATAGGTGATAGCTGGGTTACTAGTGTCCGAGTCAATGTATAATAAATTATACTTACAGCCCAAACTGATTCATTACATAGAAGCAAATTACAGACGGTGACTAAACTCTTACAAGATATATTGGGTATTATCGTAAAAAGGGATGGCGTTGCCAGTCTCAGGCTATGAGCCTAATGGGGGTTGGGAGGGTGGAGGTGGAGATTTGGACAGGTGGGGGAAATAACTGATTCAATGAAAAATGGACTCAAAACGCGTTGAAATTTGTTTTTACAATTGATTGACTTTATGTGGATATACACAGATCCAGGGCATAGGCAGCATTTATCCAGAATGAGGGATGGGACGATGCACGGGATAGCAAAGATATCTGTGGAAGGCAGATGAGTTGTTAAATCATGATTTCCAAGTTCACAGAAAGGGGGAGGGGCAATATTCCCCCTTTCCTTTAGTTACGCCATTGTAGGTTTTTGTGCAGCACCACCTTTTTCAAAATATTGGTGAACAAAAATGTATAAGGACCCTTAGTGCGTTCATAGTGATTTAAATCGTACAATTATTGTTACTCAATCATCTCAAAAGGCCAGAGGCATAATAACCAAATGACTACCAATGATGAAAGGGATGGCAAACAAACTTTTATGGCAATATTTCCTATAAGGTAGCAGCAGCCTTTACCAAAACATGAAAAAGTGAAATCATGATTTCCCTATAAGGGAGAGATGGCTAATCTCTCATTTATCCCCTAGCTACGCCATGTTGGAAAATGGTCGCCATGTTCGATTTTTACCTTTATTTAGATCCATTTGTATAAAAATAGTTTTTAGCCAGCTCCACACTAACTTTTTTTTTCACTTGCCCAGTCGGGCAAGTAAAATCAGGTTTTTTCAAATTTTACTTGCCCGAATAGAAAACTTACTTGCCCGAAAATGAAAAACAAAGAAAAACATAACAAATATCATGTTCTTAAAAATATATGATAATTTCATGTTATAAGTTACTGAGGTCCGAAGAAATACGTTTTCGCTACATTTTGATAACCCCATCGGTAAAATTACAGCGATCAGTAACATTCTGGCATTTATTTCGTCTCATTTATTGTCTGTCGGACTTATTAAATAAGCATAAATTCAATGATGATTATATTACGGTAAGTAATAATCAAAACGTTTTCGCATCATTTGGATAACGCAATCAGTAACATTTTGGCATTCATTTCGACTGATTTGTCTTCTGTCGGACTTATTAAATAAGCATGATGACGATGATAATTTTATTGACTAATATTCAAAACGTTTTGGCTTTTGACTCATGACATGTATCGTCTGTCGGACTACTGAAACATCAGTTTTATCATCGCAAAATAAGAGCACGCAGTATCAAAATTAATGCCGATAAAACGATGTCAAACTTATTTAAAATAGTGTTATCATCTTCTCAAAATTAGCAAACAAAGTTACGATAATGCGCTACAAGAAAATTTGAAACATCGTTTTCATCATCGCAAAACAAGAGCAGGCAATATCAAAATGATTGCCGATAAAGCGATGTCAAACTAATCTGGAATATCGTTATCATCTTCTTGTAATTAGTGAACAAAGTTACGATGATGCGCTTCGAGATTATGACGCAAAATAAATCTGAAACATCGATTTCATCATCGCAAAATAAGAGCAGGCAATATCAAAATGATTGCCGATAAAGCGATGTCAAACTAATCTGGAAAATCGTTATCATCTTCGTGAAATTAGCGAACAAAGTTACGATAATGCGCTACAAGAATATGACGCAAAATAAATCTGAAACTTCGTTTTCATCATCGCAAAATAAGAGCAGGCAATATCAAAATGATTGCCGATAAAGCGATGTCAAACTAATCTGGAAAATCGTTATCATCTTCGTGAAATTAGCGAACAAAGTTACGATAATGCGCTTCGAGAATATGACGCAAAATAAATCTGAAACTTCGTTTTCATCATCGCAAAATAAGAGCAGGCAATATCAAAATGATTGCCGATAAAGCGATGTCAAACTAATCTGGAAAATCGTTATCATCTTCTTGAAATTAGCGAACAAAGTTACGATAATGCGCTTCGAGAAAATGCGGCTTTTTATAAGTTTTAAAGCTTAATCGCGGACGATAAACAGTCGAAATGAGTGCCGTAATTTGCGCTAATTTATAACTCCGACGGACGATAAATGAGTCGGAATTATTTCCGTAGTTGTGTAGTTTTATAGTTGCCCGATCGGGCAACTAACATAGACCATTTATGACATTTTACTTGCCCGACAAGAATGTTTACTTGCCCCGGGCAATCGGGCAAGCGTTAATGTCGAGCGTAAAATTTAGCTCATCAAAAAACCTTTTAATCAGTACACAGATTTTTAGAATCAACCAACTCAGTCAGTTTCTGACAAATTAAAAAAATGCTTTTTGGCAACCGTCTTGTAAAATGGCCGCCATGTTGGATTTTTGCCATTATACATTTCTGTATGTATCATTATCGTCTTCAGCATATCAGGTCACATATGAATCGACATCAAGATAATACAAATCGGCAAACTCGGTCAACTTTTATACAAAAAATTTAGCCTTGGCGGTCATCTTGGAAAGTGGCAGCCATCTTGGATTTTCGCTATCATATTGATCCGTTTGTATTACAATCGTTTTAAATATATCAATTAATATATAAATCGACACCAAGATGATTAAAATCGGCCAACTCAGTCAATTTGTATATCAAAAAGGAGCTTTTAGCGACCATCTTGAATAAATGGCTGCCATCTTGGATTTTTGCCATCAAATGGGTCCGTATATATCACCATCGTTTTTAGTATATCAAGAAATATATAAGTCAACACCAAGATTATCAAAACCAGCCAACTCAGTCAATTTTTATATTAAAAAGTAGCTTTTTTGGGCCATCTGGGAAAATGGCGGCCATCTTGGATTTTGGCCATCATAACGACACCAAGATTATTAAAATCGGCCAACTCAGTCAATTTTTATATAAAAAAAGTAGCTTTTTGGCGGCCATCTTGGAAAATGGCCGCCATCTTGGATTTTCGCGTGGCTAAGTGTTTTTTCCTGAAAAGTGTCCCTAAAGGAGCCTACATACCAAGTCTCTTGCTTGTATCAAACTTTGAACGATTATTACACTTATCTGCTCTACTATAGCTGTTCCGAGTTTTATTCAGGTCTGCTTTTTCTGCATGGGACATGTGGGAAGAGCGCCATGTGCCATACACGTTGGTGACTCAAATGGTGTACATATCCAGCCAAGGACAGAGCCGCCCCCTCCCCATACCCCCGTCTTTCCCAACATAATTATAACCAATATCACAGAATTGACTTCGGTTGCTCTGGTAGCTTATGAATGACATGTTGCTCCCATTATGGATTCTATACCCCCACCCCACCCCCCCCCCCCCCCCCCCAAAAAAAAAAAAACAACAACCCCGAAATGGTAATTTAAATTGGGGGAACATCCCCGTGTTCCCAGTATATAGCTACGGCACTGCGAATATGGATTTTGATGGGATATTTCTCATATTGTTTTGTTTGCCTTGTCACCATATGCGGTTGAAAAGCTGTATATAGTATAGGACCATGTTATGCATTGTTGACATCTGTTGCAGTTGACTTGTGTGTGAAATATTATTTTGAAGAAAGCGTGATATTTCGATCATTTAATTATGCTAATGAGCTCCGAATATATTCTACGTGCTAAAGTTGCTGGTGTATACAAAGAGTGGATAATATCACGCACATATTTTGGTGCACGTTATTAGATGCATTTATTATAACAAGTACATATTACCATGTAAACATGACTTGTGTGTGACTGTAACAGCTGTAATTGTAATATGATTCGTTTCGATTTCATAAAAATACACAAAATGTACACATTTTATAACCGACACGTGAATATGTCTTATTTGATATGATGTTTAATGTGGTTAAATTTAACAAAATCAATTGGAACTTCTATATCGCGCATGAACATCATTGTTTGGATTATGGTAGCAAATTACTATAATTGGTTTGATTTGTCAAAATTATCCCTAATTATGGAGATATTTATGATAGAATGTAAAGCGCTCCAGGAACGCTTTTCGATTGGATTAAAATCAATGGGAAGAATGGGGGATAAATATAGCGTACATTTTTACACTTGTCATTAGGTAAACAGCGTTCTCTTCAATTGAAATATATTATTACAATAAATTGATGTTACAATTATTTTAGTATGTATACTTTGATTGAATTCAAAGATATAACTTTTGGAGAAAAAAAAAAGTTAATGAAGGCTCAATCATTATTCCAGCTCCCATGGCGATAGTCATATACAGTTAATAAACACACGGCAATTAAAGAGAAATTAATGCACTGGTCGGTTAAACTTGGACGTAATCATTGAAAACTGATAGTTATCCTTATACCAATGTGCAGGATTTTTCAATATTATATTTGAAATTCATATAAGCATGATTGGTGATATCGCGTGTAAAGGTAAACTATACCGCGACTTTTATCCGAATGACTGTATTTATACATAATTTCCGCTGTTTTTAACGAATTTTAAATAAAACAACCGTTGTTCTGCCTGGAAATGTATTTGCTCTTGTAATTTCCGTCTATCTCGCACAATAATTATCTTTGAAGCGGCTATACGTAAACAGAACTATACTATTTGTTTAAAGTGATTCATCCATTTTGTTTTAATTCCTCCGGAATAATTTTGAACTTTCACATTTCTCTTGTACCTTGTTGTTTGGCTTATAGTGACAGAAGAATTTGTGTGTGTGTGTGGAAATGTCTCCCATATTATGGAGATACTAGGATTAAATTGAGAAGCATTCCGGAACGCTTTGTGATTGTAGTCAAAACAAATGTTCAGTAGGTGATACATTCTGAATCAACATAAATGTTTTCTTTTCTATTAAAGGGATAAAGTAACATTGTCAAAGTCCACAAAACTTACGTGGGACTCTGTCGATTCTCACATACTGTGTTGTATTCGTATTACCAATGTACACACATGGAACAGGATTTGAATTTTTGCTCATGTCTTAGCCATATAATATTTATTTAATATTTATATTAAAGGGATCATGTAACATTGTCAAAGTAAACAAAAACGTACTTGGAACTCTATTGGTTCTCAAGTAAGCTCCAATTAAGTTTTGTGGACTGAAATATTTATATTGAAGGGAACAAGTAACATTGTCAAAGTTCACACACTTTGTTGTATTCGTATTACCAATGTAAGCGTGGAACAGGTTTGGGTTTTTCGAATTTCACTTTGAATTTTTGCTCATTTTTTAGCAATATAATATTCGTATTAAAAGGATCATGTAACGTTGTCAGTCTACAAAACGTACTTGAACTTTATCGGTTCTCAAATAAGTTCCAAGTAAGTTTTGTGGACCATTACGTTTCACCCAAGTTAGAAAATAACCGCTTCTCAGGTCTGAGGAGAGGTTGAGAGATTCGTGCCTCTAGTATAATTTTATCACCGTTTACACCGTTCTTATCGGTTTACTGCGTGTAACCGGAGGAGATTATCTCTATAATACCACTAGGTCTCAGGGGGGCAGTTAACAGGGCATGGAATGTTGACGAAAGCTATTAAAATGGTTGAGTTGATTTCCACCGTGGTGGAGATCACGGCTAACTTAGTGAAACGTAATGTTAATTATTTTTATTAAAGGGATCTAGTATTGCCAAAGTCCACAAAACTTACTTGGAACTCTATCGGTTCTCACATACTTTGTTGTATTCGTATTACCAATGTAAGTGTGGAACATGTTTCCGTTCTTCAAATTTCTATTGCGGTAAAAAATATTTACAACTGAAGTGTTCAGATTTATAATTATCCACTGGAAATATATACCTGTGTACAAAGTCGCGAATATCACTTTGCATTTCGCTCATTTCTTGGCCATATAATATACATTGTATCAACCAATCATCACGTTTTGCACATGTCAACAAAGTTACTAGATCCCTTCAAAATTTTGTAATTAATTTAGACTGATCTTATGATGATATTGGCGATTGGTTGAAGCCTCAATTTTGGAAAACATGTATTGTTAACACACACATACAAACATACATACATACATCCATACATACATACATATATACATACATACATACATACATATATACATACATACATACATACATACATACATACATACATACAAACATACATACATACATACATACATACACCCATACATACATACATACATACATACATACAATGCATACATAATTTATATACATACATACATATGGGTATTCATACATATATATGGCTCTGTTTTTTTTTAAAGTGCCAAAAGGCTTAATGGCAATTGGAGGGCATATATTTTTAAAAACATACAAAACTGAAAACTTATTTTTGTGTTTTCTTATAGTATCCACCTAGATTGATCTCCCATACCTTAACGAAAATATATTGATTTATATTTATATACGTCAGATGACCCTAAAGGGCTAATTGTTTACGGAAATTTGTCAACCAAAAAAGGGTTCAATTGTGTTCAGGTATAACAAAATTTAAAAAAACACTAATGAAGGCTTTCCAGTTTTTATTTTTTGCTGATTATGAACAAGTTTGAGTTGAACTTTCAGAAAATTAACAGTGCTGCAAATTAAAAGTAATATCCTGACCGCACAATGCCACCCAAAATGGTGTTTCGGACGTTACATCTTCCGTAAACAATTTAACCCCTCATTACCCCTAGAAGTATCATAATTTAATAATATGATTTCAGCATGAAAAATAAACTTATAGTTAACTTATCATATTGCCTAAAAAGGAAACAAGACTTATTTCTTAAGCCAACAGTTAACACAAAAAAATCATGAAATGCACACATGGTGTCATTTTCCGTAAACAATTTTGTAATTTCCGAAACAATCTTTATTAGGATATAATTAGAAAAAGGGGAATAACACAAACTATTTTTTATTTCATTTTTGAAGAGACCTGATGTACCCTCCCAACACAGAAAAAAATAATGTAATAGCTCATTGCGTTATGATTATATATTCAAAATTAACTTTCCGTTAACATTTGTAACATCCGAAACAAATGTAACGTCCGAAACAAAAAAATGTAACTTATAAGATCATGAGTCACAGGAAAGGTCACCTTATATGAATCAATCATCATAATATAAAATAGTATTCATTTTGAAACAAATTTACACATGAATTGGGTTACTAATTGCCAAAACAAATGTTTCAGATCAACCAATGTAAACAAATGTGTTTCGGACGTTACTTGGGGTAATTGTTAACACAAAATTGATATTTTAGTGTATTTATTTTCAAAATGATAATATATTGTTATTAATATTCATTTAGATCATGTAAATGAAACATAATCATCAAAATACATGATGTTTTAATAACATTTATATGCTTAGTCTGCCCCAAATCCACATTTTCACCAATTTTTCATTGATTTTTCTCAGCTAATTTGTAACCACTAAAGTTTTACAAGACACTTGATATAGTGAATGATATGACTAATCTACTTGGAACAATAACCATTCTTTTGTGGAACTGAAACACTACCTGCTGCAACAACGGGTGCGCTTCGTTATTCCGAAGGTTCGTTATTCCGAAGGTTCTTTATTCCGAAGGTTCGTTATTCCGAACACGCAAATTTCGTATACCTGAGGGTTCGTTAATCCTAAAATGAAATAGGGTCCGTTAATACGAACATTTGTTGCATTATTCCGAAGGTTCGTTATTCCGAAGGTTCGTTATTCCGAAGGTTCGTTATTCCGAAGGTTCGTTATTCCGAAGGTTCGTTATTCCGAAGGTTCGTTATTCCGAAGGCTCGCTATTCCTAAAATGAAATCAGGTTCGTTATTCCGAAGGTTTGTTAGTCCGAAAATAAAATCGGGTTCGTTATTCCGAAGGTCCGTTATTCCGAGGGTTCGTTATTCCGAAGGTTCGCTATTTCTAAAATGAAATCGGGTTCGTTAATCCGAAAATTAATTTGGGTTTGTTATAATGCTATAATTTCATATAAAGAGATAAAATAAACTTAAATGTTTGATTGGTCTGGCCAAGGGAGGGAAGGGGGAGGGGTATGCTTAATGCAGGCTGTAAATTAAATAAACAAAACACAAATTATAGTATTATAACAAACCCGATTTAATTTTCGGATTAACGAACCCTATTTTATTTTCGGACTAATGAACCTTCGGAATAACGAATCTTCGGAATAACGAACCCGATTTATTTTTCGGATAAACGAACCTTCGGAATAACGAACCCGATTTCGTTTTAGGAATAGCGGACCTTCGGAATAACGAACCCTCGGAATAACGAACCTTCGGAATAACGAACCTTTGGAATAACGAACCTTCGGAATAACTGAACCTTCGGAATAACGGACTGTAACCGCAACAACTCCTGTATTTCGTTTACCATTTACAGAATCTTTTGTATGGTATTGTGAGCTTGCTTCGGACGTTACATAATGGTGCTAACACACATTTTGATTGCACAAAAAATTCAATTTGGAACATTTAAAAAAGTATTATCTACATTTTTCATGATCTATATGCTTCCTGCTCCAGCAAAAGTGTTTTGAAAAGTAAATGATCAGTTATTTGTCTTTGGGAAGGAACTTTTATTTATAAAATGTGAGGAATTGCTAGTTTTGCCCTATAATTGTTCATGTTGTAAAGTACACAGAACTACGTGTATACTGATTTTGTTTTTTGTATCACATACGCCATGTAAACTATAGGTACACCAAGATAATTCTTTATCTTATTCTTAAGACAATTTCCAGAACATTACTGGTTTATGATCAATTACATTTTTGTGCAAGTCAACCATCTTTGAAAAATGTAACCATATCTGCTGGAATGAATATATTTTCTTGACCGTAACCTTATGTGGTACATACAAGTGTACTGTACATGTGCCATTATAACTTGAATTTGAGGTTTTGCTAATATCATATTGATCAGTAATGCATAATGACAGTTATTTTAATTTTCGATAATAGTTTGATAAAATTAGTTTGAGCTTCATATTTTATCAAAATAAGAAAATGGAAAATTTAAATTATATACAATGTATGTAATTGTACAATATAAATACTTTCATCTTTTGTAAAAAGATGAAGGAAACTCTGGAAAGTCACATCGATCATCCGTTGACTGTAATAATAACAGTTTCTAATTGCATGTAATATTTGTACAAAATCTTGGATTTTGTCAATCATATGGCTACATTCACTATCCCTTTCGTTGGGAGTTCAATTAATGCACATATTTATGGTTTTGCTTGCAAAATCATGCAAACAAAGCGAGTTAAGATATGTATTGAAGTGATGTTAACACCATGTAACGTTCGAAACAAATCGGGTATGTCATAACATAATGCAACTTTGCTACAATAAATTACAGATCACAATTCTCAAATTGTAGTTATTGTAGTAGGTACTTCATAATTTCACTAAAACCCTTAAAATTGTCTCTACTTTGGAGAACTGAACATATAATTAGATAAATCAAGTTTACATACAGTATGAATACTGTAATGTATAATGTCATATGGTGATAGAAGACCCCTTTCTGTGCTATAAAGTTAATTTGACCATTTCAAAGAAGAATTTGGATAGATTTTCATCTAAACATATATTTTCTGTATTTAAATATTCCAAAAGATTTAAACCACAACTGGTCATAGAAGTGTAAAAAAAGGGTTAAATGTTAAAAGGTGACAAAATTACAAATGCATGTTGACTTTTGTAATAATGAATACATCACATATCTTTTGACTTTTTGATGTACGTTTGTATCATATTTTTTGTATTATTTATTCTATTACTTTTATTCTACCTGCTAAGCCCCACCCCTAAAAAAAACCCATCCAGAAGCTTATGACTTTTCTGACATCATAATTATGCCAGTCAACTGATCAGTCAGCTAGATGAACAAAAGACATTGGTGACTACCTGTTCACAATATCATTGCATGTCTTCATTGAAACCCTTCTTTTCATGGTGAGTGGGCATTGTATAAGAACATGCAATGTTACTGTGAACAAGGTGGTCAGTTGAGGGAAGGGACATACAATGTCTTTTGTTCATCTAGCTGACTGATGAATTGACTGGCATATGATGTCAGAAAAGTCATAAGCTTCTGGATGGGTTTTTTTTAGGGGTGGAGCTTAGCCGGTAGAATAAAAGTAATATAACAAATAATATTAAAAATATGACAGAAATGTACATCAAAAAGTCAAAAGATTTGTGATGTATTCATCATTACAGATCAACAAGAGTCAACATGCATTTGTAATTTAGTCACCCTTAAACAATTTGTAACGTCCGAAACACATACAAGAATCAAATGTGAATTTTATTTGCAAGTGTCTTGCTCCAATGTTATATCATGTAAATATGTCCTATCATGTATTGTTCCATACAATAAGTTTGAACCAACAACAGTAAAAATTGTTTGCCTTACAAAACTTCAAATTGCAAAATCCAATTTTTAAGGCTATTTTTCACTTTAAAATGACCTAAAAACTGAAATTTATGTGACAAAAGCCCCCAAAATGGCACACATGATGTCAGAAGCCCACTTTAATTATTTGTATTATTTGTAATGCCATTTGGAATAGTAGGATTTTAGTATGGCAATGTGAAAATATATCATATTTTTCTTTTTAAATACAGGAAATCCTAAATGTTCATAGATATTTCACAGAATTGGGGATAGATTAAGCCCAGATATTTATATTTCGCGAAAATATAAGTTGTGTCAATGTTAAAAAAACATGTTTGAAGTTAGTTCACTTAATTTCCATTTTGACCATGTTGGTTGACACATTTGGCATCTTTAAAAAAAAACAGTGCCATATACATACAGATATTATACATACATACATACATACATACATACATACATACATACATACATACATACATACATACATACATACATGTATATACATACATACATACAC